>JAUMHB010113675.1:5533-23247 GCA_032359685.1 Pittosporum tobira | reverse complement strand
TATATATATATATATATATATATATATATATATGTTTACCTTTTTTTCCTTCTAAAAATAGATAGTGATAAGTTGAAGATTTCTAGAATTCATGGAAAATCTCAGTTTTTAAAAAATAAAATCCAAACACTGGCTGCAAAATGAAAAAAAAAATAATAATAAAAAAAGAAGAAATTTATGGAGTTAAATCATTGCTTCAAAAAATTATATTCTTACGCATACATAATTATGGTACCACGATTGAGATTTTATTTGAATTATTCCATAATTTATTCTTTAATTTTTTTACAAGCAAATATATTTGTATATTACACAATTATTTATAATTAAATAAATTTATTCAAGGTAATTTTTTTCATAAGAATAACAGTGTAAACTTTTATGCACTATGTAAAGAAATTCATGTCATTTTTCATTTATTTGTACCATTTCAATTGCAACCACAATAATTACTACCAAACAACAATTTAAGTCAAACTGTATAAGTTGATAGCAATCAAACAAAATTTTAACTTCTCAAACTTAATTTCAGCTGCAAATTCAACTTTAGCCGAATTTAATTTCAGCTGTTTCAAATTCTTAAGTTCTTACCAAACAAGCCATAAGTGACACAAAAATAATTTTAAGCATACAAAATAACTTCTCCATGTCCATGTGTAAGCACTTAAAAGAGCTAAGACTTTGTTTTAAAAAAAAAAAAAAAAAAACTCAGAAGACAAAAACGTTATTAAAACGAACCTGGTAGTAGGTATTTAACATATAGGATATTAGTTTTTCTTAGAGGAAGCCTTTTTTTCCCTTATGAAACTCATAAAATTTAATTTTAGTAGTGGTTTGAAAATAGTATATGTAGTTTTTACTGTTATATCATATATTCAGGGAATAATATTCACTATGAAAATTGAGAAAAATAAAAATAAAAATGATGATATATCTATTATAACTATATTAAACCGGTGAAGCAACTACAAAGCCATAACCTCAAATATTAATAACACAAATTGAATTTCTACATTGATATCTCTCCTCAAAATGCACTTTTTACCATAAGTAGATACTGTTGCAATGTTTGAAGAAGTGGGCAAATGATTGAATAATATTCTTCCCAACTTCCATAGCTCCTTCAGACAAGACATCTGAACCCCAAAAAAGGAAGTAATTATTAGTGTTTCTTTAGTTTTAGTAATTTAATCAAACATGATTATGAGTTAATAACACTCAAGACATTTGGGTACAGTAATAGCCAGAAGGATATGCTATAGCGAATAGTGAACACAATACGAAAGGACTGGAAATTTCAGGTCACAATATCTGCTCATTAATTCTTACATTCCAAGAAGACAACTAAATGATAAGAGGGGAGTTCAAATCTAATATAATGAAAACCGTGCTTGCACTTACTCAGTTCCTTCCGTAAACGATCTGTCCAGCCAGATGTTCAGAAATTAATATCATAAATATGAATGCCCTAGGCTGTATAATTCGAAGTACAAATATAAAAATTTGGCATATATACGAAGACAATATATATATATATATATATATAGATAGATAGATAGATAGATATAGAAAGAAGAAGCGTTAATTTTTTTTATAAAAAATCAATATGATACGTAGATAGGCTAAGAATACATTGTTACACTCGCTCAACTTCTAAAATAGTATATATAAATTCGAATATTTTTTCTTCTTTTATGAAACAATAAAACTCTGGTTAATACGAGTATCAGAAAATTATTTTTTTTAAATTAAATTCTTTTTAATTTTTAGTACGTCAAAAAAAAATATACAATCATTTTCTACAACATAAAATTTGTTATTTCAAATGCGTGAGTTATTCTATGACATTTTTTTCTCTCTCTCTTACATTGTCTTTGTTTAGTTTAGTTTATTTTTAAATTAAATATTTTTATTTTTATTTTCATAATAATAATTTTTGTATATTTAATTAAATATATTCAAAAAAAATTATTTTTTATTTTTAAAATCTTAACAACTTTTATTTTATTAAATATAGTTTAAGTTTCCACTTGTAAAACAGATTCAGTTTTACATTGTAAAATTTTAATCTTATCACATTTAAAGATTAAAACATATTTTTATGTTAATTTATAATACTCCAATATAAGTGCTAAATTTATATCGAATATGAAATATAAAATTTATTTTTAGTCTTATTTTTAGTTTGATAACTAAACACTAAAAATTAAAATATTTTTTCATAAAATAATTTTCTAAAAAATGTTTTACCATGACACATTTCCCGTATCAAATGGAACCTAATTTCGAATATCTAAGCGTATAGTTAAATAATTTTCTTACTTAATTGCACTTCTTAACATCTTAGTTTGTAACGCAAATTTGAACTTTGTTTTTTACCATTAAGTTTTGTAGCTTAAAATATTAGTTTTATTTAATTCAAATCGATGTCTATTGCCGAAAAAATTGAATTAGGGACCAACAAAATGACCCCAAAAAAGTTGAAAGTAGTTTATATTAATTTTAAATTACTAAATTAATGTGCTTTATTTATACACATTCATAAGTCATGTTATTTTCCTTCCCTTTTGATCGTCTGACCATACGTGAACAGCAAAAGCATTGACCACTAATGACAGAGGTTCTCCTTTGATTCCTCTCAACCATTTATAATCTCCTTTTTTTAGAATTCTTGAAAAATGCATGCATATATAAATATTTAAAATTTAAAAAAAAAAAAAAAGGCAGATTGATATTTTGAAAACGGTTCTTCTTTGATTCATTGATCACCCGAACCCTCAAACAGACCGAGCCCATGGCTCTCGCCTAAGTCAGGACGTGGGTTCCGTCTGTTTGGCCTTTCCTTCTTCCATCCTCTGTCAACTTCATAAGTCAAGTTAATTAGATGCAAGGAACTAATATGAAATTATGCCTCATCTTGTTCATAAGTTTTGCAGCTGTTCTACCCACCCTCAACGGTCACATTGCCGAATTTGATGAATGGTGGCAGAAAAGAGCCGATGAAGCATTGAACAACACCCTCAAAACATTTCATCCGAACCCAGAAAATGTCATTAGTCACACTAATGAACAGGTGCACAGGTAGGTTAATTATTCATGTTATCTCATACTATATAGAGGAGGATATTGATTTATAACTGATGCTGGTTATGGATGATTATAATAAATATATCGGTAGTCGTTAATCCACTATAAGTATAATGTTTTTGGCAAACATATCTTGAATTTTGTTCCCTATATGGTCAAAATACGTAAAACAAAACATTAAATCAAGATTGAAAAAAAGGGAACTCAGAAGTCCCTGACTAATTTCTTGGCCGGTGGTTTGGTACCACCTGCATTGACAACCATATAACAAGGCCCACAATATTTTTGTTATTACAGACAATACAAAGATTGTTGATTAAGAAAATATCATGGATTTCTGAACTCCCAAACCTGATAAAAATAATCAAGTTTATTCACATTCATATGACTAGTTAATGGAATTAATATCTATGATAAATGAATTCAGGGCTTTGCAAGAAATATCATGTTTAGCATCAGGTTCAAAGAACAGCACCAGGAGAATCCTCAAGGGACATAAATATGGGGGTCCATGCGTGGCCACCAACCCAATTGACAGGTGCTGGAGATGCCAACAAAACTGGGCTCGCAACCGCAAGAGGCTTGCAGATTGCGGCCTCGGATTCGGGAAGCAAGCCATTGGTGGAAAAATGGGAAATTTCTACGTCGTCACAGACTCTTCTGACAACGATATGGTGAACCCTAAGCCCGGAACCCTCCGCCATGCCGTGATCCAAAAGGAGCCACTGTGGATTATTTTCGCAAAAAGTATGATTATTAGGTTGAACCAGGAGCTGATCATGCAGGGAGATAAAACTATTGATGGTCGCGGTGTTAATGTCCATATTGCCCATGGTGCTGGAATTATGATGCAGTTTGTGAACAATATAATTATCCATGGGCTTCACATTCATGATATCAGTAGTGGTAATGGTGGTGTCATTAGAGATGCCGTGGATCATTATGGATTAAGGCAGGCGAGTGATGGAGATGGGCTTTCCATCTTTGGTTCCACAAACATTTGGATTGATCATGTTTCCATGAGGAACTGCAAAGACGGTTTGATTGATGCCATTGAGGGGTCCACTGGCATCACCGTTTCCAACAACCATTTCACTGACCATAATGACGTGAGTAAATGCAGATGACATGTCGGAATTATCATCAATTTTATAAACATTCATTATTTGTGTCAAATCAGCCGATTTTTATTAGTCGTAATAAATTTTATTGAATATAACTTAGATCTCTGGTAAGTGCAGGTGATGTTACTTGGTGCAAGTAATATCCAGATCAAGGACAAGATGCTCCAGGTGACAGTTGCTTTCAACCATTTTGGAAAAAGACTAATTCAGCGGATGCCCAGAGTCAGATACGGATTAGTTCACGTTGTCAACAATGATTATACTCACTGGAATATGTATGCCATTGGTGGTAGCCAAAATCCTACAATTATAAGTCAGGGTAATCGCTTCATTGCTCCCCCAAATGATCGCTTGAAGGAGGTATGTCAAAATTAATCAATTTTGAGCCAACACATCTGTGATCGTCCATCCTGATAATGGACTGACCGAGATTTTAAGTAACTCGTATGCAAGAATTTCTAGTAGGATGAATTATTGGCTAGAAAATTTTGCTAAATCCACTTAAAATCTCAGTCATCCATGATCTAGAGGGAAGTCAACATATATTGACTACAAGAGACTCGATATGTATAATGTTATTAATTTATGGCATATACAGGTTACCAAGAGGGAGCAATCCTTGGAATCAGAATGGAAGAACTGGAATTGGAGATCTGAGGGAGATTTAATGATGAATGGAGCATACTTCCGTGAATCTGGAGATCCGAATGCCATCAAGAAATACGCGGCAAAATATAGCCTGTTACCAGCAGCACCAGGAACACAGGTGACTACCATCACTAGGTTTGCAGGATCCCTCAATTGCTTTGTAGGACGACCCTGTTAAGAATCTTTTCAGCACACAGATCTATTTAAGGAAACAAAAAATAAAAAATAAGGAAAGAGAACAAAAAACAGCCTTTAGTCTGAAAGAACAAGATATAAAGGAAGAGGTGGAATTGTTACCGGATGGATGGACCAAGTGTTTTTATTTTCTGCATTGGATGTAAAAGAGGTGAACAAAAAATTGAAAAGGAATATTAAGAAAGTGTCTCTATTAATTTAGTTACTGTAATGATTGTTAATTTAATGTTTGTGGATTAGTATGTTCTTTTAAGTGTTTTTTTTAGTTATTACTTGACTTATTGCTATATCCTCTAATTAACTCGGCATGTGTCAACTATCTCGCAATGGTACCCCATAATTTCATTAAAATTTGTAAAACTTGTACAAACATAGGAGGGAGTCATCTTATCTCAAGTCTGAGAATGAAACTATGAATCGTTTCCCCACTGATATAACAGATAACTGAAGGAGGGGAACATTCAGTGTCAAAAAGTTTCATTAAAGACATTGATTTTTCCAGAAATAATGTGACATAACACCAACAGTAAACATCTAGAAAATATAATTTAAATACGTTAGGGTAAATCAATGGTGGTTAAGTAAATTTTACTCTAATATTGTATGAATATAGGAGAAAAATGGCGCAATCTCGTTTTCGAAAACATTAGTTGACTTTGTTACTCTCCTCGAATCTATGGACAGAAAGGAAAAAGTGACTACTGAGAAAAACAACAGAAAGAACAATACCTTAAGATTTCAGCTATACTTATTTTTATTTCTTATTCATGTCAAGACATAAGTATGCATTATTATTTTGGTCAGAATACAATGTACATGAATTTTGGTGAGCAATACCTGAATTAATTTATAAAATTTAAACAATTAAATATATTTTGGTTTTAAACATTAGGAAGAATATTGTAACTGCTGATTCCATAGAAGACATCGCCGTTTAAGCTGGCTGCGTAGACGAAACAAATTCCCTTCCAGCCATAAATTATACTGGTATTTCCGAACAAAGGTAATTAAGTCCTTTAACATAAAGTACAAAAATTGATACTGTTAAGCAGGCGAGGGTTCCAAGGAAATTCCTAGATGCAGAGTTTTTGTTTTGTTATTTTTTCTGTCAAAACAATTCCTTGCAAAAAATGATTAATCTATTAATTATCTCAACACAGCAAACAAAACCATGAGAGCATTTTCCAGGATTTTGTTGTTTAACGTGCCAAAAATAACTTGATTTACAAGATGTTTAACAGAGACAATGGAACAAATTCAAACTTTTACTGTCAATCTTGGAGTCCTTTGTTTTACATGCGTCTCTTCTTATTGCTGGAAGCACCATATATTTAGCATCAATAGATGATTGATTATTGCTGCTCCACAGTCAAAGAATACAAAGTTAATACTGTAATTATCAGTTTAGCACTTCCATTACAGCCAAATTCATGTTGCATGACTAGTTTATAGCTTGCCTGGGCAATCCTTTTTTCAAGTTCTTTTTCGGTTTTTTTATTTTGTTATACATTTCTAAATCATGAAGTTTTACCCTGCCACGTGTTAAATTTATTTCTGTTACCTAGAGAGATCAAATTATTCCTATTTGTTGCGAGAAAAGAGGGCCATCTTTCTTTAATCTCAGGATATATTAGCTTTTTAAATCAATTAAAAAGCATTAGGATATTTCAAAACAGTTAAACCATGCGTTTAGGTTTCTTCATCTGGAACACAGATTATGGACAGGCGAAATTTATCTTAACGTGGTCCAAGTTCATTGAAATCATCGATTTCCATATCTTTTATTTAATTTTGTTCTAACAACTTAAAACAAAACATAATAAATCCAAGAAAAGCCAACTGTTATATATACCACCAGCACACATTCTTGGAAAATCAAGCAAATATCCGAAGAAAGCAAAGTTACATAATACAAGAGCAAATAAAGCATCTATAGAAAAAAATATGGCAACTATTACAGTGAAGAGCGAAGAAAAACCTGCAGGAAGGAGACGTGCAAAGGCTAATGGTGAAGCCCTTGAAGCAAGATGTGTTAAAAGAAGAAGAAGAGATTCAGCTGCACCTGCAGTTGCTCTTAGCTGCAATACATTACAAGCTGAACAAGCGTCAACGCCAACCACTGTGAAGAGAAGTTCAAGATTCCGCGGCGTTAGCAGGCACAGATGGACTGGGCGATTTGAGGCACATTTATGGGACAAACTTTCTTGGAATGTTACACAGAAAAAGAAAGGAAAACAAGGTGCAATATTCTGATCTACGTTTATTAATGTCGAGTCTTCCATTTTCATTTTATCCAAAGTCTTGTGCCTAACATGAAATTTTCTATTTTCTTATGTTGACCGCGTGCTCTTTGGAATGTTATTTTGGGACTGGGCAGTTTATCTTGGTGAGTAGTAATTAAGGATTGAGGGTATATAAGACTTAACCTTATTATTATTATCATAAATTACAGAAATTGATAATCTTGTTCCTGCAAATCTTTCAGGAGCTTATGATGAAGAAGAATCTGCAGCGCGAGCATATGACTTAGCTGCACTGAAGTATTGGGGGACATCAACTTTCACCAATTTCCCGGTATAATTGTCAGCAATAATTTTATATTTGATAGTAGTTCAGTTATGTGCATAAAATTCTAAGATCTAACCAAGTCCTTTGAATATTCTTCATCAGATCTCTGATTACGAGACAGAACTTGGAATTATGCAGAGTTTAACAAAAGAAGAGTACCTAGCCTCACTAAGAAGGTTTGACTTCTAATACTATACTCATATCATAGTGCATGTAACGAAACTTCAATTAACATCCTATTCCATGACAATACTGATTTGGCTTTTCTTTGTTACAGAAAAAGCAGTGGCTTTTCAAGAGGTGTATCCAAATATAGAGGAGTCGCAAGGTAAATTTTCTTAAAGCAGCAACAAAATAACTCTTTTTCTATAGGTGAGGTAACATAGGATTCTAAATATTGTTTCTGGAACTGTAAAATGCAGGCACCATCATAATGGGAGATGGGAAGCAAGAATAGGAAGAGTTTTCGGGAATAAGTACCTCTACCTCGGGACTTACAGTAAGTTATTAAGTTCACTATTCTATATGATTCAGTTATACATATTCGATGTTTTAAAAATTTAGTAGTGTAAAAGAAGTTAAATTAATTCAAGAGGACGGTGGATCAAGTCTTGACTAGGGCCGGGTTGTTACAGTTTACCTGATCAAGTGATTCATGTGTAGGTACTCAAGAGGAGGCAGCTCGTGCTTATGACATAGCAGCAATAGAATACAGAGGAATTAATGCTGTGACAAATTTTGACTTGAGCACTTACATCAGATGGCTAAAGCCAGGAACTACTACTACTTCTCCAGACGCTGCTGTTAAAGAACCAGAAATTAACCCAGAATCACTGGCATTAACTTACACTAACTTCAACGAATCCTACTCTTCGTTCTTTAACCCCGAATGTTTCACCACAAATGATCACCTGAGAATATCTCCACAAAAACAAGAAACATGTCAAAACAATTTTTCGTTTGGTCAATCGTTTAACAAAACATCTTCTTCTCGAACGGCACTTGGCCTGCTCCTCCGGTCATCAATTTTCAAAGACCTAGTGGAGAAGAACTCCATTATTAACAAAGAAGAAAGCGAAAATCGAGCAAAGATGGGGAGTGATGATGAGTATGGTGAAGTTGTTTATGATGGAAATAGAGATATTCCGTTTCTGCTGTCTTCTGCTGAAGGACAGTTCAACCTTTGTGATTTTAATCTTCACAGTAGTCTGCTTGGGACGCCACTATAGAAATGGCTTTGAACATGCTCATTAGAAGCTTGTGCATATCCACCTTCAACGACATTCATCGTTTTTTCTGTGAAATATGTTGTAAGGAGTTTTACTGTTTATATCAATGTATGTGTGAAGATTCTTTCTTGGCTCATATGGATATAATAATTTTTCTTCTCTCTTACCCTTTGTTATGACTTGGATTGCTCAATTCTTAGCTAATTTGATGAACTGTAGTACTCTGTTTAGATGATGTTTATTTACTTCTGTGAGCTTCTCCATGCATGTCATTAATTTTCCATGCATGTTCAAGTGTTGTATATTTTCAATTTTTTCTTTTTGTTTTTTAAATATCATATGTCCACCATTTGGACGCTATGCTGTAAAGAGGATAGTCAAACTGTCAAATGTACTCAAATTATTAGTTTCATGACCACACTCAAAAGCTTGAGACAGTCCATGAGATTTCATTATGTTCGAAACTACAAACAATAAGAACCAAAACGATGGCAGCAGCCTGCAAAAATTCAAAACTAAGAGAGTAAATAATCACTAACAATTTGGCTCTAAAATTAAAAGTAGGACAATTGCAGAGCGAGCATAAGAACAAAACCGAGAGCAGATACAACAGAAAAGTATCAACACACTCAACCCGAGTGCCTGAAGGGCATGTACGCTTGTCTGCCAACACGTAGGCACACAGAAAGATAGTCATACACGTGCAAATCAAGAAGCCTATTAATACAACAATTATCAAAAAATTGTAGTGAAAGCCTGTTCGAAAGAGATTTGCCACAATATTATGTTGCGAGTCAAATTTAAACGCCATCTTAATACTTTCTTCTAGGATTTCCTTCTCTGTTTTAGTACCTCCATCCTCACTTAACAGTTCAATACCTCAAAGGCATGTCCTCGTATAGGAATACATTGTTCTCTGACATTTGTTGTTTCCTTTACTTTCATAACTATAGGTTAATTGTGATGCAGCAGCAGATATCACAGCAGTATGCAGTATAGCAAACATACCAAAAACCAAAGAGGCCAAACGAGGGGTAAATCAAGATGTTAATTAATCAAGGGAAGTTTATCTCCTGCCAGATTCTCTTTTATATAAATATATCACAGCCTGGATCCAATACGATGTGGTTGAATTATCTAGGGCATGCAACAACCATAATATATATTTTTCCCCAGACCCATTGTCTGACTAACTATAACTTCCATAGAATCTCAGATGACAGAAACGCCCTTGAATTGATATCAGGCCCAATGCAAAATCAGCTCAGATCAATAACTGTGTACTGACTTGCATAAAACTGTCTGGATCTTTTGGTGGTTAAACACACCAATCCAACAATCGCAAGGTATCATAATAGAGCAAAGAAATACATCTGGTGATATTTCACAGAAATTCATAATTAAAAGTTAAAACTTTGGAGTCAAATGTAATAATATCACAGAAATGAAAACAGAGCAAGAACCGAACATTCTAACTCAAAGTTTAAACAACAACTGACTTTTCTGGGTACTAGTTTCTAACCTTAGAACTTCATCTCTCATACGGAAAATACAGGTGGTGTGTGACTTCAATAGTTAAAACTTCTGCTTTTGAAAGCTTCAAAACTGCTTTCTTTTGTTTCTGAATAATTTCTCTCTGTGTGTATACATGTAAATAAGAAAAAAACATATCCCTGAAGGAACAGCAAGCGACCTCCACGGAAATGGTGGGTCCGAGAAGCAAACAAGTGATGCCTCCACATCTTGAGATGCTTGATAAACTAGAGAATGTATAGCATAAAGATCATGGTCCGAGGACCTCACAAAATACAAAGCCATCTCAAAATCGAAATGCGACAACGCAGATACCGCTTTGTCGAGCTTGTACTTGAAAAGATTCCACCTCTGTACGAACTCAGCATGCTGATTCTGTTTAAGAAGCTTCCTGTCCCCACCGTGGGCCGATATGGATTCGAGAACATCAATAGCACTGGTAATGCTGTAATTTAATGATGTGAGAAGAACATTCCTCCTAGCTGCATCCTTCTGAACAAAAGATAGCGAAGAGATCTCCGAGAACGGCCCAAATGGTGTCTGCCCAACACTCCATGTATAGTCCACTAAAGTACTATTATGCCTTGGGCTCCACAACAAATGGGTCGGTGACACTCCCCACATACTCTGCAAAATTGAGCCTACTAGTGGCCTCTCAAGTTCCCGAGTATGTGTAAACACGTGCCGTCCATTACAACTATAATCACTCACAGTTTGTGTATTCCTCGTCCTGACTGCTATAACCATATCTTTAAAAGCAACAGACTGATGATATCGATCAAGTAACAAAATTGAATTCAAGTCCAAATCAAAAACATAAACAGGAAGAACCCTTCCGAGATCATCATCCAGAGGGAGTTTTGCTACCCTTTGCATCTCTGCCAATGATTGTGACAATATTTGGTGCAATCTCTTCGAGTCCAAATACTCGCTAACAATTAAAGTGTAGTTATCGAACAAGTACCTCGAAGTGTATGAAGTGATTGACCGGGAAATCGCAAAAGAACAAATAGCACACTCTGATAAATTAACCTCATAATTCTTGAAACTCAATGACTGATCACTCAACAAAATCCCACCATGACTCACCTCATCCATAAAAGTGTTCTCTATCAATTTCAAGTCTAACCCATGTGTATCCTTATTATCCGAAGCATGTATATGGATAATCTGAACAACTAAAGAGTTCTCAAATGGAACAGGAATTCGTAAAGATGGCACGAGAAGTACCTGATAAGCACTCCAAAGAAGTGAAGCCAAGTCAGCCATCAATGCTTTCTGTGACTTGGGTCGTCCGTGTAGAGCTGCCAACGGATGAAATTCTCCCCTAGGCAAAACCCCATCACCGGCTATAGCCGGCCCATAATCGAGAGGTCCGGCTGCCAAATCAATCCACAAGTATCTATCTTTTCCAGTCCAAATACTACCCAAACATTTCGTAAATCCCGGGGAAGAATCCCCATAACCGTAATTATATGCATAAGGCTTCGATTGGGGGCCTAAACTGAGCAAATATATGTAAACCCCTTCATGAGGTTTTTGTTTTTCGAAATCCTGTTGGATGATTTCGTCAATTGTCGAGTAAGAAAGAGATACAAGTGGGGATCGGAGGGAAGACGGGGTTTTGGAGAGTTCCGATTTGACGGTCTCGGAGAGGCGAGAAGAGAGAGAAGGAGATGAGAGAGAGACGTCTAGGTGGAGGGAGTGGGAGAGGGAGAGGTGGTGCTGGTAGTGAAGAAATGGGGCGATGATGTGGAAGTTGTCGGAGGAGACGGCGGCGGAGAGGAAGGAAGATAGGAGAGAGGGGGAGGAGGAAGGGAAGGAGGGACCCACGAGTTTGACGATGATGGGGACGGAGAGATGGAGGGAGAGGAGGGAGGCGGTGGTGGGAGGCTGGAGGAAGGGGTGGGAGAGGGATTTTTTGAGAGTGGCGGAGAGCGAGAGAAAGGAGTCGTTGGTGGCGCGTGGGTCAAAGCGAGATTGTTGGGACAGGAAAGAATCTAGGCCTAGGATCGGAGCGGCGGCGGATGTCGTTAGGATAAGGAGGATGTGGAGGAGGACGGTGGTGGCACTGGTGGCCATCATTTCGGTTAGGGTTCCGTGGGTGCTGGGAGTTGTCAGTTGATCGGATGAAGAGAGAAAACTGAGGTGACCAAATTGCCTTTGTTTGATAGTTCAACTCGGATTTGGCTCTTACTTGTGTTTGGTTTTCATTATATACATTTTGTTTATGAATTTTTTGAGTAAATAATTTTTAGAATTTTAAATTTAAAAAAAATTAAATAATAAAATAATAAGAAAAAAATATTTTTCAACGTTGTTAGTGAGTTTATTAAAAAAAATATAATAACCATTTCATCTTACGTTTATGAGTTGATAAAGAAAATAAAAAAAAATTATATTAAAATATATTGTTATTATTGTACCCTTATATATTTTTTCAAAAATAAAAATTGTTATCAATTATAAAAAAAAAATAATTATTCAAATATTTCATTTATTATTATGTCAAATTGAATTTTCATAATACCTTATATTTTGAAAGTCAAATTTATATCAAAAAATATTAGTATCAATATTAATATCTACACGAACATATTATCAAGAATAAAAATAAAATAAGTAATATTATAAATATTATTTTATAAAAATTATTTAACGCATTATGATTATTTTTAATTTAGTTATTGTGTTTATAGATCAAACTTAAAAAGTTTTCAATTCAAAAATATAATTTATTGATATATATCGTTCAAATATTGTATATAAGTAAATTAATATATAACGTTGTTTAAATAAAAGTGATTAATTTTTTTAATTATAAACTAAATAAAGGTTTTAGTTATATATAGAAATTATTTGATTTTCTTAAAATTTTGACTTTTGCTCTGATATAAATTGAAAAAAAGTTAAAATTTATTTAATATATTTACTTTTTAGTTTAACTCTATTATTTATTTTTTTATTGTGAAGAAGAAAATATTTTTGTTGTATCATAATTTAAAATACACAATAAAATAGATGAAGAAAAAAATAACCAGCTTGTTAGAAATAATGTGAGATTTTTAATTAAGTTGTAAGGTATTTAATTGTTAAAATATTTAATAATTTATTAATAAGGACAATTATGAAATAAAGAAAAGTTACAATAAATCTATTTTCATTTCTTTACAAATCCGACCAATTTGGTAAGAAAAATTTCTAAAGAAAATAGGCCAAAATTTTCTTAAGTTTTCTTCATTTTTTCCAACGTAAAAATTTTACAAACATTAGTTTTTCAAGAAAATTAGGATTTTCCTTAGATTTCCTATCATTTACTTAGTTTTAAAAACTTACAAATAAGGTGTTAAGGAAAATGAATGAAATAAAATTTTATATTGAAATTGAGCGGTGATCAGAAAGAAATTGGTTATCACTCTTAATTTTTTTGTTGAAAATAAAGACAATGAATGGATGAGAAATGAATGTTTATTCTTTTTGGAGGAGACAAGTTTCATCTATTCCATTCCTTATCTCATTTTCAACTTAAATTCTAAGATTAACTAATCATTTTAATTCAACCACCATTCAATTTCAATATAAAACTTCATTCTATTCATTTTTCTTAAGGAATTAGAACCAAACGCAACATTATAATATTTATATTGTGTTTAATTCTCATTCCTCAAGGAAAAAGAATAAAATAAAATTTTATATTAAAATTAAATAATTGTTAGAAGAAAATGTGTTATTAGTCATATAATTTTAGTTGAAAATGAAAAGGACTATGGAATAAAAAATGAATGTTTATTACTCTTAAAAAATGTGAGTTTCATCCATTCTATTTTTTTCTTCATTTTTAATTTAAATTATATGGCTAACTAATAATTTCATTCCAATTACCACTCAATTTCAATTTCAATGTAAAATTTAATTCTATTTGTTTTCCGTAAAGCATAAAAACCAAATACAACATTAGTACTCAGTAATACTAAATAAAATTATTACAAATTATAATTCACTCATACTATGCTATCATCTCACATTATACTCGACAGTTTTTCTACCCTTAAAAACCATACAAACATGGCAATTTAACATTGTTACTTCCCTTTTTTGACTCTCTCATTTTCTTTATTTCACTTGTGCAGCTTTGAAGAAATACTAATATTTTCAAAACCTGCAATTGCGCTTATTAACAGTTTTGAGGGCAATTATTTAAATGAATAAGATTTTCGTTATTGAAAGGAAGGCATGTAACTCCAGCGCATACATTTTACAAATTTCACCGTATCAAGATTCAATTACAGTGAAGTATCTAAATTAAAGAATATTGGTAATACTTCTTTTATAAACCACATCTGATGATTTAAATTCAAACTCAAACATTCAAAAGACAAGTTGATGAATCTAAATACAAGATCTCTCCCTCAGATAACAAGTACCAACATGCAGAGAAAAAAAAAAGCTTATTTGAGAAGATGCCTCGTATGTTGCAGAACAGGATTCCAATCCCAGCAAACTTGCGACAATCAAGAGCCTGCCATCGGGCCAAAAGATCATAGTATATATATGCCGCAACAGTCTTTCCTTTTTTCAAACTAAAATATGAAAACAACACTGTCGTGCACCCGGGACTTTTGGTTCTGAGCCACGCACTCGGATATCCACATTAGGTTCCTGATCTCCTGCTCCCTTAACCTCATGTACGCAAAGAACACGCCATAGTGGAACTGAAAACCAGAAATAATATATTGCAACCAATGAATTGAT
Source organism: Pittosporum tobira (assembly GCA_032359685.1). Lineage (NCBI taxonomy): Eukaryota > Viridiplantae > Streptophyta > Magnoliopsida > Apiales > Pittosporaceae > Pittosporum > Pittosporum tobira. Next base: position 8,111 of record JAUMHB010113675.1, on the reverse strand, counting down.
TAGAATTCAAATAAGGAAAAGGTCTCTAAATTTGGCCAAGAGTTTGAGGCAATTAGCTGTTTTCCTTTTTATGCGTTAATTAATACTCTCAACAAACAACACATGCACAAATCTGCTCAATGTTCGTACAAACCTGTTGCTCAAATGATAAGCAAAGCCTCTTCACCTCCTCTTCATAAAATGCCTTGTCTAGCATCTGGCTCTCTCCGTAAGATAACTTGGCAAATATGGACTGGTAAGGAGGATACTTCTCCATAACACCACGAACCTACAACACCAAGTCAACAAAGAACTAAGAGCCATAGACCAAATGCAATTATTACTCACTCAAGCAAAAGAAACCAATCAAAACAAAAGATAAATTAAAGGTCAAGACAAACCTGATCTATATCCTCACAGACAGCAAGCTCTTCATGGCCATAAGGGTAACTGTTTCATACAAATCGATAATAATCCGATAAGAAATTTCAAAAATAAATTTAAGTTTTAGATGGAGAAACAAGATTCAGCAAAAGCTTACAGTAAGCCAAAGCTAGAATACAACTTCCGCCGATCATCTCGAGTAAGCTCAGTCCCAATGCTGTACAACATAATTAAACCACATCAGGTGGGAATTAAAAAAACAAAGCATCATATCTCGTAGACATCATCTCTGATGAAATAAATATAAGAAATAACAAGTAATACCTGTTTATGGTAATATTAACAGCTCTTCTGTCGGCCTCAAATGCAAGAAGGTCAGACATGATTTCTGCGGTAGCCCCACCTAGTTTCTATTTCCATAGGACACGTCAGAGTAAAGTTTAACAAAATACGAACGAAATAGAAATTGCAAACTAAGCATTCATCCCTAACCTGACAAAATTTGTAGAAGTCCTCAAGGTATGCCTTGTAAAGAGTGTTCCTCATAATTTCAATGTTCATGTCATCCAAGTCCTGCAGATAACACACATGTGCGCACACGCTAAGTATGAAGGAGAAAGAACACAGATAAAAAAATAATTAACATACCTAGAATGATCAACTTCTAGATAAACATGACTAAAATACATTACTAAATATTAACAGACCTCAGATGTAATACACTCGGAGAAGTATGGAGCTAATGGCGTGTCAACAAGCACCAGCCTATACAGTTCTCGCATATTTTGAGCAACCGCCAGGGTTGCAATACTGAAGAAAAGATGGGTCAACAAAAAAAATTAAATTTTAATAAAAACAGATAAACATTGTTTTAAATTGTTGTTGATCCACAAAACGTGCATGTTGGATAAGATTACCTGTCAAACATACCCAATGGATGACATTTTTCTAACAGTTCCTGAACGTCTCTCTCATGCAAGGTTCCAGTCACGATAAGCACAACATTGTCAATCATGTGACCATATCTGAATAATACAGACAAGTATCAATCTGAATCTAATCCAAACAGTATCACAATGTGGAGCACAAAAGATCTGGATCATGAATCACCGAACAGGTGATATTACAACAAATTGATCAACCAAAATTTCAGAAAATATATATAAACTCAGTAAAAATTTATTAGCCTCGTAGAAAAATGCCAAATGTTCCTTCAGAGTAGATGACAGCTAAAATATATACCTCAAACAATATTTCCCACATAAATGGCTAACATGAGCGAAGTTAAGAAGCATTGTGATTCTAAATCAGTTTTCTAAAGAACGGCAAGGCAGCTGTCTACATAGAATCAGCTCTCCACTGCCTCGATTCGGATGCGTAGGCATTCTAGGCTAGCTTGACCCATTTTAAGGAGTTTTGTTAATGTGAATTTATTTAGTAACTTTGCCAAATACAAGTAACTTCTCTTTTTCAAATTCCACATTTCTTTAGCATTGGAGAAATACAAGTAACTTCTCATTTTCAAAATTCTATATTTCTTTAGCATTGGAGCCTTTTAAAGGATTTGACTAATTTCAATTTGACAAATGATTACAGTAAACTAACCATGCCCTTAAGGCTTCACCAAGGTGGTTTTTTAAGGGTCTTTCCCCTTTATAAAATATAATATATACAATATGTAATATTTAATCGTACCCCAAAGATCCCAGAGTAGTAAGGATGTATAAAATACAAAGCAGAAGAAGCTAATGATTTCATACTAAAAAGGTCTACATACGTAATATACTCCAAGAACGTTGACAGAGGCTCTGTGGCTTGGCATAACATGTGCTTGTACTCATCAACCAGTTTAAGGGTACATTTCTCCACAATGGTAGTAGTATGCAATGGGGAAGGTTCTGCAACAAAAATTAGAATAAGAATACATGTACTTGAAGTATGAAATTCCAGTAAACTTCAAGTGAAAGTAGTCAACCTATTTCATCTTTCGAATACATAAAAGAATTTATAATGTTTATGTAATTAAAAACTAAGACCAGGGAACTACAACTGTTACATTTGAATATTTGACAAATAATTTTACTTATAAAGCAAAAAATAACTAAGATGAGAGAAATTAGATATAAAAGATAATCAGTACTGAATCCAACATACATTAAAGTGCAGTTCTAATAGACCAAATTTAACCCCATAATTCGTTCAACCTTAAGTAGTT
>JAUMHB010113564.1:11277-22708 GCA_032359685.1 Pittosporum tobira | reverse complement strand
TTTTGAGCCAATGTGTATGGGTCTGGGGCATTACAAATGGTATCAGAGCTATGACCCAACCTATTATTAGGCCAGGTCAGTGGACTTGGTTGGTACTCTTGGATCAATGTGTTTAGGTATGGGGTGTTACAACTGTTGTTTTCCAAAACCCTACATGGAGAAGTCCATGTAGATGTAACGTATACACTAGCAAATATATTTGAATATGACTTTGTGTCTATCTAAATAGATGATTTTGTGTTGATTAAAATTATTGTTCATATTCAAAATGATATTATTGATTTAGAAGTATGATTTCATATCAAGATCATAAAATCAAGCAAACAAGTTAAAATATAATTCATATAAGATCGTAAATTCAAAGTATCGAAACAATTTGTATGAACACCAAAGCATTTTTTTCTTTTCTACTAGAAGGTCATTTAAAATGAAAATAGAATAATTTTTTGTTGAGCAATCATTTGCTCATTCTTACCATGTTTCTTAAACCCTTCCGGCTGTCATGCAACATGGACAGACTTCGGGAAAAAGCAAAGAAAATATGGAGTATTGAGCTAATGTGATTGAAAAAGAATAGTGTGACATGGATTTGTGTAGCTTTATTTATGATAAAAATGTAATTTGGCGACAACTTTGTGAGAAACATTTTATATAAAGACTTGTTATTTGAATAAAGCAAATATGCTTATACTATATAAATTATATGTGATCAGATCCTTGTAAAATATAACAAGTATAGTTATCGAATATTTATTGCAAATGATATCTAACGACCCATATTCCAAAAGAAGTGGGAGGGAAGTTTTGGGGTGTAAAAATTGACTTGATTGCTTTATTTTATGATTGATAATGACATTTAGGGATCATGAATTTTCACTAAAAAAAACTCATGTTATGACATGGTGCTGCTCCAAAGGTGGCAAGTAATAGTAAACTATTGAATAATACATGCACTAGAGAATGTTGTTAATCTTCCAAAACCACGAAGATGATCTTGGAGCGTAATAACTCATCTATCTTGCAAGAGTTAAAATAGGAAGGACGCTAAGTGGTGGCGCATTCATGAACTAATCTATTATATAATATGATGGTGTGGTGCAAAAATAAGATCAAGGCTCTCTAATCCCAAAAGTATTATCTCAATCGTTTGCTGCTGCTATTGATGAACTCTGAAGTTAGTTAGTTAGTTAGTTAGTTAGTTAGTAAGCCAATAAAGAATTAGACGACGACTCCAACAAGATATTTGATATTTTATACCTTGAACCCAAATAATATCACTTGTTCTCTCTCGTCGTTGCAATCACAAAAGGCCCCTTTAGTATCTCCAGTATCAAAAATTAATTTTTTTAAAGTAAATTACAAAATCTTAATCCTCATAATAATTTGAAGTTATTTAATTTTAATGCAAACAATTATAACTATTGTAAACTAACAAGCACAACTAGTTACTATTTTATTGACTTAATTAAACAGATTAATATCAATTTTGAATTTAAAATTTCAGAAATTAACTATAAAAAAAAAATGTATATCTAAATATATTTTTGAAAGTAACAAATTCACTTTTACTGCCAAAGCAAATGCAAATCTGTCACTTTGTAACCGTTGTTTCGGCAAAGTTAATTCAAAAAAAAAAAAATGAAATAGAGACAGCAGTTGACAGGGCGGATTTGTAATAATTAAGTCACGCTTAAGCCATTTTATTATGCCAAATGCTGACCTAAGATAGAGAGGCAAGGGTTTTCACATCTGTGTCCGTGCTATTAGAAAATGCTTTCCCAAAACGTTCTATTCCCGAACCGCTATCGCCCTCTCCTTCTCTCTCCTCAGATCACGTAGGGGCACCTCAAAACCCTCCTCGTATTCCAACACCCTTTTCGCGGAATCCCAACAAAACCCCCTCTGTAAGCTCTAATTTATAGTACTCGTCGACGACGCCGTTCTATTCTACTGTGATTTGCGGTGGGGTTTTTGAGGAAGCGCTGCCTATGAACAGCCACAGCTTCCGAATATTCGACTCTCTTCCGGTGTAGGAAGAGCGATTTGGTTGGTGGGTCTCACATGGCAAACCGCGTGTACGAGGTTTGGAAAGGAAGCAATGTAAGATTTGTCCCAACTTAAGAGTCTCACAAGTTGACTTTTTCGATCTCGGTGTGCTTTATATTTACTGGGTTTTGCTTGAATTTAGTGGGTTTTGATTGTTTTAATTGGGTTTTTTTGGTTTGCTGTGTTTATTTTTAAATTATTAAATTGTTTGGAAAAGTTTGAAATGTGTACTTTTGGTGGGTGGTTTCTCAATTGAATTTTGAATATCTTTGAATAGGGTTGTTGGGATGTTGGAAGTCTGAAACATTTGTTCTAGATGGACATTGGTACAATGTAATTGAAGCAAAAGCTTAAAGTAGCATTAATCTGTCTATCATATATTGGAGGTAATATTTGGTTGTTGATGCTGTCTATCGACCTATTAGTCCAGCTCGGAAGTGAGTTATACGGAGAGATACTCTCCAAGTTGAGTACAAGTAATATTGAATTGATGAGTGCTATATGTGATTTTGGAAATTCTAATAGATAAGCTAAGATCAATCAGCGGAAAGAATTCTCATCATTCTAGTTATTCAAGATTTAACATATATAATGAATGGGAGGATCTGGAGGGTATCTATCACATTTAGGGAGCAGGGATAAGTACAGGCTATTGGAGTGTTACACAGTTTTATGGAGTAGGAATTTGTTAGAAGTTGTTGAGAGCGACAAAATGTTGAGCAAGTTATTAATAATTTATTCTTGGGTAGTTGGGTGGTCCTAATTAAGAAGATAATGTTGAAGGTGAAGTAAAAGAATGATAAGAGTGGAGATGAGTTAATTTGTGTGAGCAGCTGGAAATAGTATCGATTTTCAGTGGAAAGATAAGAGATAGCGTGTTGAGCCATGTTTATTAGGACATGTACTACATTTTGAGTAGTGTCATGATTCGATCTAAAAAGGGTGCTTGGAGGATGAAGGATCCGGATAGGATAATGCTTGAGGTAGGGAGAGTTAGCATGTTGACTTAAGAAACTATATGCATGTGGATGGATCTAAATGGTTATGCCAGATGTTGTAACTTGGTAACTTTTATGGTTATGTGGTTTCAAAATTTTAATCATATAATGAGATGGTTTACTTGATGTAGTTAATTAAATGCTAAGACAGGGAAGTATTAATGTGAAGGTGAGTTGTTTTGCTTAATAACTGATGCAGGACAAGTTTGTGGAAGGCTTTTGAAGCCTATTATGCCCATTTAAAAGAGTCCATCAAGAGTTTTTATAATTTATATTTAATTAAGTAGTTTATATGTAGTATTATTAATTTGCATTTTAATTATAATTTAGCTTATCTCCCAAGTTTCTAGTTTATATTTAATCCTTGTAATCCCTCATTAGTAGGCAGATTATTATTGAGATTAATACTGAGAGTTTATTTCAATAAAGTGGTTTACTGGTCCTCTTTCTTTCTCTTTCTCTAATTCCCGTTCTAATTCTTCTCACAAATTCCTTATAGTAATCTCTGTCTCTATCAATAACATAACATAATAATGTGATACTAAGCAAATAGTATGACTTAAGAATCAAAGTTTGACACGAGTTTATGTGGATACTTAATACTAGCTAATTGCAGCTTCTCTTCAGGCAACAGCTAAATGCTTCTAGAATTCTTATAGCATGAAATATATAATCATTATTGTTAAAGAAGGTTTTGCTTTCAAAATAGAACCCACACAACTTTGTTAAGGTATATGGTGTGAGGGCCTTTAAAATAGGATATATTGAGTAGATAACCCTTTGACATTTCTTGGATAGTTTTGGTTTGCTACCAATTTGAATATGGCCATTACGATATCTAGACTATCTTAGATAAGATTCATGCAATATGTTGAAAATTTGTGTACTTTGTTCTTTTTGTGTGTATCATTTTTAAGTTGTTCCAAACCCTATTTTCAAGGTTTCAAGCTTGTCTTATTGGAAAAGAGAATCTCTTTTTTTTTTTTTTTTTGTGTTATTACACATAGATTGCATGAAGTATACCAGTAAAAAGTAGAATTAAAGACAACTTGATTAAGTATGCAAGGAAACTCATTGAGGTTATCTATATCTTAGTGCACATGGCCAAAATGTCAGGAGTTCACTCGACAGATGTGGGTTCTTAATATTTACCTATCTCAGTGATTTAGGAAGCACTTAAGGTTGAAGTGGAGCTAATGCACATGGATACTTGTATCTGTTCTATAATTCTGCTGCAGCCTGGACGAGGAGTTACGAGGCATTAAACTAAAACAATGCTAATGGGGTTGGGCATACTATATGTAATGACTCAATAATTTATGATAAATAATAGAGAAACAATGTGATTCCCTGTTGAAATTCGATAGGGTAATTGATCTTGAGCCTGATGTGCTCCGGTATATAATCATGTACAATTTCATAAGGTATGTGTGGCAGAGAGTCCAGAAAAGTTGTTTCCTGATGTTTCCACATAAATAAAATATACATTGTTAAAATATACGGGATGCTTAGGTTAAAATTTCATTAAAAAGTGAGGGCTTCTCCTCCCTAAACAGTGGGCAAATATAAATTCCTTACTGATGGACTATACTGCACTCCCTTTGAATGAATAGAGAAATCCATTATTTGAAATGCACCTTTGCCAAAACCAATGAAGGAGTGAAAGGAAACCCTGTCCCACTAAGATGTTAACGCACAGCATGCTTAGCCTTATGTTCGAGCCGCACACCATAATGAATGGCATAAAATCTACAAGTTTCATAGGATCTTGGAATCCCAACTCTGCGCAAAACAATGTAAGAAGTTAAAGGAAACCTTGTCCCACTAAGGTGTTAACGCACAGCATGCTTAGCATTGTGTTCCATCTGCACACCATAATGAATGGCATAAAATCTACAAGTTTAATATGATCTTGGAATCCCAACTCTGCGCAAAACAATGTAAGAAGTTAATTGCCCAAAAATTAAGAAAAGAGGCCATTTTGGAGTTTTGGCCTTTTGATTGATTTACTTGTGTAGTGTCTAGCTTAGAATGAAGTAATGACCTATCTTTTGGCTGTATCAAAAAGCTTTACAGACATTATTACTGCTTTCAAATCATTTTAAGTCATTGTTGAAATTGCAATCTGTATCAGGCGAGTAATATGTCTCCTCCAGCCCCTTTGTTGTCCTTGGTTAAGGGGATTTTTAGTAAAAAAGGTCGTATCCATTGCACTACACTTCCATTATTAGCAAGGGTCTAGAGAAATTCAGATGGTCACAACCTTACCCCCATTTATAATAAAGAGGTTATGTGGGAATTTTTATTTATTTATATTGAAAAGAATAAATTTTGATTAGATGAAGAGAGAAAATTCAAGCATAGAGGTCACAATGAGACTACCTATTTTGGACAAAATGGAAATACACTTAAAAGACAGCAGCTCTGCAGTCTCAACAAAAGTACTCTTAAAGCTTAAAGGTACCCATTGTAGAGTGCCTATAAAGCAAAGAAAAAGATTTTATCTCGCAACAAATCAAAAGATAAGTTGCTTGTTTTGGGGACAATTTTACCTGCTTCTGGTTTCTTCTTGTTATGTAGAACTAACGTTCTTCGATGATTTGGGGAGTTTGTGATATTAAGTACTTAATAATACATCATAGAGAATTAAAACTCTTTTCAAAATAGTTATTAGGCGCTAATTCAAGGGGAGCCAGAGTGTTTTAAAAAAAAAATCTGTTATCTCTTTGGATCTAGGAGAAGTGAAAGGGAGTTCATCTGGAATATGGCAATTGTAAGGTTTTAGCTTGCCTTGTGACGGGCTATTAAATTCATTGTGCTATCTTGTGAATTATGACTAATACCAACCTTCTTGAGTTATCTGTGTACACATTGATAATTTAGTACTTGTGCGTTAATGTATTGGGCTTTTAAATATCTAGGGGAAATGTGTTCTGTATCTGCTGATGACTTTTTATTAGTTATGTGTAATTTGTTGTGGATAAGGAAGATGGCTTCTGATGTTTGTTGATGGATGTAATAGGAGCTACACATGACAGTTGGAAGTAAAAGAATACACGAAAATTTATCTTAGAGAAAGAAAGAAAGCAGGAGAGAAGAATGAGTTTGCAGATGTGTGTTTTTTTATTTTTTTATTTTTGTGTGTGTGTGTGTGTGTGTGTGTGTGTGTACATATGTTATTAATTTGGGCTTGGTGTTGAGTATATATCTGAATTCTAGTTGTTTGTATTGCAGAAATTCTTTTTAGGTGGGAGGTTGATATTTGGACCAGATGCAAGGTCAATTATTGCCACCGTATTGATGATAATTGTTCCGGTTATACTCTTTTGTGCATTGGTCGGAAGACATCTTCGTCACAAGTTTTCCCAGTATGATGCAGGATATGCCATTCTGGTGGTAGCAATCTTATTTACAATATATGTTAGTTTTCTTAACCCTTGTTTCCATTCAATTTTACATTTGTTTGCATACTGATTCTCATTATTGGTTCCATATTTTATTTAATTGCCATTTGTTAATATAATTATTAATTTCTATATGAGACCTCTTTTACTGGTTATCTGGATCTCTATCCCATATTTTTTTGTCTTCAGCCAAAATTGATTAGGAATCTCTACTTTATATGTCCTAAAACCCGGGATTGTTTCTTTTATAAAGTAAAAGTCAGCAATCAGCATTGCTGAGTGCTGATAAACTCTCGTGCTATAAATTTTTTTGTTGTACGCAATAAAAAAAATATTTTTTAGTTTCAGAACATTTTGGCTTTATTAGATGGAAATGCAGAGCACTAGTGTTAATGAATTAATGTTGTTTGAGGTATAATTATCATATGTGGCTTGCAAAATATGTGAATGCGTTTGTGTGGGTGAGTGTTATTTCCCTAGCTTTTTCTGGTAAGAGAAGAATCTGTCATATTTTCAAATGGGACTTCTTGAAGCTTGCATATTCAGATTTAATTTCATACATCATAACTTACACCTCAGCCATGAAAGTAGTGCGTCAGATAGATAGTACTCCCTCTATTCCAAAATTAGAGATGGATATTCCTATTTGGTCCATTGCAAATTAGAGATAGATATTCCTATTTAGTCCATTGCAAAATAGAGATACAATTTTAGACTAAAGTCACTCTCGTGCATTACTACTACTTTTCTAGCTACTGAATATAAGTTTGTGAAACTGAAGCTCTCTTTAAAAGTGTATACCTAATTTTTGAACGGATAGTGCATCTTTAAACTAATCTTTTTTCTTCTATTAGTTATCCATTCTTTTGTTTATTTGGTCTCTCTTAATTTTGATAGGTATTGGTGCTACTTCTTCTAACTTCAGCCCGGGACCCAGGTATTGTTCCTCGTAATTCACATCCCCCGGAGGAAGAGTTTCGATATGACACTTCCGCATCAGCTGAGATTGGGGGAAGACAGACCCCTAGCGTACAGTTCCCAAGGACAAAAGAAGTGATGGTCAACGGAATTCCTGTTAGAGTCAAGTACTGTGACACATGCATGCTTTACCGCCCGCCCCGCTGTTCACATTGCTCCATTTGCAACAATTGCGTTGAACGTTTTGATCACCATTGCCCCTGGGTTGGTCAATGTATCGGACAGGTACATTGTATTGCCACATCCCTTATAGATTTAAAATTACCTCCGTTCCACTAAAATAGTCTCATTTGAAAATTTTGGAAATATTAGAGATATATTTTCCTTCCATATATACATCTACACAGAATTAGTTTTTATTTTAGTAGTCGTGGCATGATAAGGGAATTTTTATAGTAACCTTGAGGACATTGCATCATTTATATTACAATAAGATAAAATTGAACTCTTTGTGGAACAAAAGAGAACTGACAAATGAGAGTCTTTTTGTGGTACTGAGTGAGTATTTCCATGTTCTTGATATTAAGTGTTACTACTATAGTTACCTAAGTCATATCATGATTCTCACGGCCACCTTTTCAATGTGTTTTTCTGCAGCGCAACTACCGGTACTTCTTTTTATTTGTTTTATCTTCAACACTTCTTTGCATCTATGTCTTTGCCATGTCAGCATTGTACATCAAGTTTGTGATGGATGAGCAGCAGGGAACAGTTTGGAGGGCAATGAAGCACTCGCCTGCATCTGTGATACTAATGATTTATTGTTTCATTTCACTCTGGTTTGTCGGTGGACTCACCGGATTTCATCTGTACCTCATAAGCACAAATCAGGTCAGTTGGTTTCTTCTTCTCTTTCCTCATAAACTGTATGGATACATTGTGTTCAATTTGTCAGTGAGCTTATTGGTTTACATTAGTTTGTTTAAAAATCCAAATTTGGTGCATTAATCTGGAGCTGACCAGGCATTGTTCGATAGACTGGCAATGGCATAGGAATGTAGAGGAAAGTAAACATGAGTCTTTTCATAATTTCATATGCTAATTTCTTATAGCCTTTAAAGACTTTCAATATTTCCCTTTTCTTTCATAAACCAACACCCCCCCCCCCCCCCCCCCCCACCCACACACACACACACACACACACACCCAATTCCAAAAAAATTGTACCATGTGGAAACTTTGCAAATATTGCGGATATAATTTAAATACAGATATGCTTTCTTTCTTTTTGGTTAGCTAGTTAAATTATCCCTAAACTTTCCTTTGCAGACTACATACGAGAATTTCCGATACAGAGCTGACAACAGGATAAATGTTTACGACCGGGGTTGCTTGAATAATTTTCTAGAAGTGTTTTGGGTAACGATAAAGCCTTCAAGAAATAAATTCCGGGCCTATGTACAAGAGGAGGTACAAAGGCCTTCTCTGCCCACAAACCGAGAACCAGAAACACCGGACAGAGGTGATGATCGAAGAATGAAGGTAGAAGATGACCTAGAGCTCGGAGGAGATCTAATGAAAATCTCACAACGCCATAATATCGAAGATATTGAAGCAGATATCCGTAGCAGAGGAAGTGATGTGGTTCGCCACAATTCTTCGGAGTTTGATTCGATTATGGGCTCAGATCGAAGACCTCCTACAGTTCAAGCAGATAATTCATGGCAGTCGAATCGAGGGAGGAGAAGTGGGAGTTGGGAAATTTCACCAGATGTTCTTCCCATGAACTCTAATGTTACTGAGAGTAAAAACTATGGTGCTCCAAAGGAAGCACGGCAGTGAGTGTTTTAGTTGTGTTGTTGACATGGATGACAATGGTTTGCTGAATGCAATATTTTTGTGGTTTGAGAGAGATGATGTCCTGTTGATTACATGGGGTCAAATTTAATCCTCCTTTTAGGTAGATATTAATGTATTACCTCAGCTTTGTTTGGTTTCTTTTCTTTGTGGGATACTTCCTCCTGGTACTTTTCCTTCTAGAAACCAGCGGATAGGGAACATAGCAGTGTAATTGTTTGATGAATGATTAGTTTATTATTTTTCAGGTTTGTAGTTCAATCCTGTGTCAGATTGTTTTTGCGGTTGATGAATCATTTGATTATAGTGGCTATTATAGCTGCGAATTTGGAAAGTATTATTAACTAGATTATTAACATGTGCAAGGCACGGACTCATTCCATTATTAGTAAGTGGTATATCTTAAAAATATTTATTCTTGAAATTTTATATTATATATGGTATTTTTTATATTTGAATTTTTTATTCTTAAATTATGTTCATTTGAAGAATGTGTAACTATTTATTTTTTTATTATTATGTTGGTGTTATTATATTTTTTAGTTATCATATGCACATTTAATTTCACATCGTTTTAGTTTTATTAGTTGGTTTGTATTCTTTGATGCGTGTTGGAATATATTTATAGTAGTAAAAATATAAATTATAGTAATAGGATTATTTTTAATTAATTCAATTTGTATATTTCAGATTTATGCTGAAGATATAATTATATTAGTAAAATTATACATTATAACCAAATTTCTATTTAATTTATTGAATTTGAAAACGTGTAAAATAAGGTTGAAAATTTAATTTATAAAAAAATTAGAAAGCATTTAAAGAATACATGTATTTTTATTATTTATTTATAATTATAAAATAAAATTAATAGTATAAAAATGGTTAAAGACTTAATTTTATTTGTATATTTGTTTTTTTTTTTAATTTTTTAAAACATGTTATTTATTATTTTTGATAGTTAATCATAAGAATATATATTCTATACACAATTTTAAAGTTGGCATTTTGAATGATTTAATGTTTGCCATTGTAGTGGTGTTAGTGGTATGTATTTGATTATTTTTAGAAATTGTTAATTTTAGTATGTTTTCAATTTATGGCAAGAGGTAAGAAGAAAATACGTGTAAAATAATTTTGAAAATTAAATTTATATATATATATATATATATATATATATATATATATATATATTATTAATAGTTTCTGCATGTTTATTTGGTTGGTAGCTCTATCCTCCACTATAAAAAGAACTCTTGATTTCACATGTAAAGAGGATTAGAAAAAAAAAAAAGAAAACACATTTCAATGACTCTTCTCTTCATTAAGCTTCGTAAAAACATTTTTCTGGTTGGTGATAGATATATAATATTATGTTTGGAAAAGTCGCACATAATAAATAAGGTCTTGTTTGCTGAAATATCAATAAGGTCTAAATGAGAAATTATGTTATAGAAAAGTAGTACAGTACACAATAAATATTTAATATATTTTTATAATATTTCAATTAAATTCAGTTTAATTAATAGTGGTGAACAAAAATATTTTTATTTTGATAAAATTTACATTTAATTGATATGATTGCTAGTCATCAAGATAAATACAATGTGTAAGGATTTTAATGTTGTGGCAACTAAATTTTAAAACACTTTATGCATTGAGCCTGACTCGTTACATGTGCATCTACGAAGTATTAATATAAATGTTTCGAATCTTATTTCGACCTAAAAGTTTAATTAATCATACAACTTTAGACCCATTTATGTATATTAATTATTCGATGTGAGATGTAATTCACTCTTGTAATATCCAAGAATCTCCCCCTTGCAAGCGAGTCCATGGCTCTCCCTTGATTCTTTAACTGACTGCGAAATTTCAATTCTTGAATAATTCTCTCAATTTTACACTCTTTTTTTTTCTTCATTGAGAGTTACTCGCATCCAACAAAAAATGAACAACTTTTTTTCAACCACCACAACACTAATTCTCGAACTAGCTACTCTTGGAACCATCTAGAGTCTATATGGGCACTCACTCTTGGAACTATTAAGAGCTCTAATTAAATGCTTCCATTGAGATCATTCTATCATGATTTGTGTATCTTTTTGAAGAAACTTACCAATTTGAGAAATCTTAAACCATCATCACTTATTTCTTTTTTGAAGAGGATTATTATTAGTTCAGATTCGATCCACCGTTTGTTGGAGA
>JAUMHB010113564.1:0-11177 GCA_032359685.1 Pittosporum tobira | reverse complement strand
TCTTAAACCATCATCACTTATTTCTTTTTTGAAGAGGATTATTATTAGTTCAGATTCGATCCACCGTTTGTTGGAGATACGTGTCATATATATATTTATGAAACATTTATACACATATATCAGTGTAATTTTGTGAATCATATTTTTTTAATATTCCTTTTGTCTTGAAAAAAAGTCACAAGTTTAATTTATTTTTGTCCTAAAAAAAATATTACAACACATATATTATTGTAATTTTGTGGATCATATTTTTCTAATGTGTGTCTATTCAATTTATAAGTAATCTAGATTTGTTATCTCGCATCTCTTCTAATTTATATAAAATAAATATTTATAAATTTTTTTTTTCAAGACGGAGAAAATAAATTGTAAAAGATGTAGGCTTCGAGCCAATAAGCCAGGGAAAAAGTTAGGCCAAAGCCGAATTTTGAGATTGTGGAATATGACGGTAACTCATTGGAGTTGCAGACTTGCACTGTTACGGCAATAAAAATGTTTTGTGTAATTATATAATAATATTATATTCTTAATATTTAAAATTTATATTAAAAACTGTTTTTTTTATAGCACACATGGTATAGTGGTTGATGGTAAAAAGAGACGAAAAAGAAAAGACGAGGTGGTGATTGATCCATTAGGCTGGCGTGTAAAATGACCGGGTAATTCGAGATAAGTCCTGAAAAATAAATGTGTAAAATATTTAAATAGACATAAATTTAAATTTAATATAAGTTAATTCATTCGTTCATATTTATTTATGTTTATTTATTTAAAAATTATCTAAATTTAATTTATTTTATACTCACTTAGTATATATTATTTAAATTTATTAATGACCGTTTGAAATCGCTCATACGTGTCCGTTTGCCATACCTACCTGACGGTGCCAATAGAGTGCAACACGTAGATAGATAATTGGACACCCCACTTACTAGAATATTTGAAAGAAGAAATTGAAAAAACATGGTGTTTAACACGTTTTATTATACCTAATCCGTCTTTAAAAAAACAAAATTGGGTATTATTTTTTTGTCATAAAATAAATAATATCAATATATATCAATAAAAATAAATG
This sequence comes from Pittosporum tobira, assembly GCA_032359685.1. Taxonomy (NCBI): domain Eukaryota; kingdom Viridiplantae; phylum Streptophyta; class Magnoliopsida; order Apiales; family Pittosporaceae; genus Pittosporum; species Pittosporum tobira. The sequence goes on along the minus strand of JAUMHB010113564.1, from coordinate 10,102 downwards.
GTGTATATTTAAAAAAAAAATTATGAAGATATTTAAATTTTGTTGTAACTCAAAATTTCTTTCTCATAAAATTTTTTTTTTTTTTTAATTTAAGAACTTCAAGTGTTTTAATCAATTTTTTTAGAATGGATAAAATATATATTAACGAGAGAGACAAATGGGAAGAAGTCAAATACAAAATCCATACGCTGTGCCGTATGTTTGACTTGGACCACGTTGGTTAGTTACATATACCTAATACTTCCTACTTTTATCTAAATTTCTTCTCAACCCTAACCGAAAAGATGTAATTTTAGAGATGTTCAAAGAATACGTAATAGTAGCCTACTAGGTTTTCTGATGGAAAGAGGAATAGTAAGAGATTAGGTCATATATGTGTGTGTGTGTGTGTGTGTTTTGCACAGTTTTTTTAATAAGTTTATAAATTAATTTTAAAAATAATTTATTTTTAAATTACTAATTTTAACTTAAAATAAGATATAAATTGAGGGTAATACATGTGATGCACAAATGAAGAAAAAAAATAGCCATTTAATATTTTTTTTTCTAACTAACAAATAAGTTTTTAAGTTATTTTGCTAATGATTAAAATGTGAAACTGTTGTGATACAAAGCAAAAAAAAAAAAAAAAAAAGACAACTAATTGTAGTTGCTCTGGCAAGAGAATTAAGATAAATATCAAACCCTTTCAAACCGGATAAACCTACAAGTGTTACATATATTGTTTAATTCCCCAACCCTTGTACGTAATAACATGTATTGTTCCTTTTCCTTTGCAGTAATGGTAATAACAAAACAATAATGGGACGAAAATAACAATATGAAGAGTTCATTGTTATGAACCAATAATAAGAAATTTATTTTTATGAAAATAATTTTGAATGAAAATTTTGATACAAATTAAAAATTAACTAGAAGAGGGAGGGAATTGGCCTGAGCCGCTCCATGGTGGCCGTGGAATATTTGTGCCACTACCCTGATTTTGATTTCCTGCCGGCTGGAAAAAGCTGGTTTGCTGATCCGAGAATTGCGGAGCATATGGAGAGTTTGTAGATGAAGGCAGTGAAAATGAGGAAGAACCACCAAACGTTTGTGTATGTAATGAAGGTAACGTTGATGCATAAAACATTTGCTGTAACAAGTTTGGAGGTTGCTGCAATTGAAAATCGCCTGGATTTTGAAGAAGCCGTGAATATTCCCAGTAATCCCTCGCAATGCCAGAAGTTTCAAATTGCGGGCTGCCAGAGAATGCGCCCGCTGGCTGCCGCGGCGGCAAAAGGGTAGTCGGAGAAGTTGAAATGGTCAACTGGGTCGGTGGTTGAACTTGTGGAGGTGGGACTAATCTGACATTTTCAGGGAAATTTAGTTTTGCTTTGTTACCTCTGAACCTCAACGCAGCTTCATCATATGCTCTAGCTGCAGCTTCGGCTGTCTCGAATGTACCTAACCATACTCTAGCAGCTTTGTGTGGGTCCCTTATCTCTGCGGCCCATTTTCCCCATGGCCTTTGTCTTACTCCTCTGTATCTTCTTCTTGTCTCTCCTGTTTCTTCATGCGATACAGTTGTTTCTGTTGGTGATCCGGCCATGCGGGTGGTGATTGCTGCTGCAGCACTAGTAGCTTCCTCGTTTACTGCATCAAAGATTTCAATCAGTAAAATACTTTAAATATGTAACATCACATGCAATACGACATGCTTTAAACGAGCCATATGTCAAATTTCCAAATTTAAAATCACTGTTAATTGCACACTTTACATAGTTCCTTCAAAAAAATTAAATATATTTAATATTTTTTCAATACGGTGTAAGTTTCAATATGTCCATATGCAATATTGCACATGAAATACCACTTTGAAAGGTCATGCATGAATAAATAGAAATTGATAGATGTTTCAGATATGAGTTGTGTAGGTACTTGTTATAATGGTATGGTTGAAAACTATGAAGAAGTAACGAAATTTGGGGAGTACTTTTAAATTTCAAAAAACAATAACTGAACTAAAATTTGCAGACTGAAGAAAATATTGAAGGAATAATTCATTTAAATAAAAATGTTTATTCGGTAAGAACTAACCAGCTGAAACAGAGGATGATTCCCCAAACCCTCTATAATGTTGTCCTAAAAATTGAGTTACACTCCCCTCTTCATCACGTGTCCTCTTCTGTCCGGTCCACAAGCCCGAGCTGGAAGAAGAGCGAGTAGAAGAAGGAGAATTCGAAGTATAAATTCCACCAGCATCGCCACTACCGCCGCCAAAAGACATCACACCACCGCCGCTCCCTTCCGGCCTGTAATAATTTAAATCACTAGACCTCTGGCCGGAAACAACATGAGTCAGCGCCGTCACCATGGCAGACATTTCTCTTGACTGACTGTACCCTGTAAACATGGGCCCTGAGGCCGCCGCCTCTTCTAGATTCTCAGGTGGTGAATGTGTGGCTTCATCTGTTGTTTCTTCCACCGGAAATATTCCGTGCTCGCTTGAGTTTCTTGAGTTCGCCACCTTTCTGATGCACATCAAACCCGCCGGAATTATGTGAAAGCAAGACCGACCCAGATGATATTCCGCTATATTATGAAGACCACCTTTTTTCAGCAATTTGAAAAAGAAAACCGCTATATAAGGAGATCTGAGAAAAAGAAAAAAGACGCCAATGGAACAGTAATCCACCGCCTTTTTCTGATGATTTGATAATTAAAATTAAGAATTTTGAACGCAGCTAAACGTCCCTGTTTTGTATTCACACCGTTTATTTTTTATTTTATTTTTTTTTGTTCGTTGACTGGTTTTGGGAAGGTTACATGTATCTTGCCATCATCAATTGATAGAAGAATGTCGGTTGTTTATTGGTGAGTGTTGTACGCGAGAGTGACAGACAGAGCAGTGGAGAGAGAGAGTGAGAGACAAAGTTCATCTTTGAATTGAATTGGTATGTATATACCGACAAACTCCCTCGGGAATTTAACGATTAAATGGTACTCCCTCTCCCTCCGAAAAAAATGAGGAAAACATTTAAAGAGCTAACCTAAGAAAAAATAATTTTAAAGGGAGAGAAAAATATAAACACGGATCACATATATTTATTGATATATATATTTAAATAATTTATTTTATTACAATAAAAAAAATATTTGAATTTATTATTTTTAAGGCGGAAAGAGTATAAATTTTAATGTGCTTACGTAAAATATAATAAATATTATATATTTATAATAGTTAAAATTAAGCTAAAAAATACAACTATCTGAATATATTTAAAAAAATAATAGAAATAAAATACTTTTTGTATTTTTCATGTATGTTAAGATTAATATCACAAAACCTTCAAAATATACTGTAATTTTATAGGAGTAGTAAATAAGAACTTTTAAAATTTTAAATTTTTTAAGTCGATATTTATTTTATGACCAATGAAATCTTAGCACAATAATTAAGACTAAAATTTTGAGATTATTGATTTTTTTTGTTATTAAGATTATATGACTCATTATTATGAGTTTAATATTGTGGAGTCTTGTTGCTCTTAATATGTGAGACTTCTAAGCTATATTATTAAGATTATGAAATTATGAATTCTTATGAGATTTAATACTTAATTACTTAAAATTGATATAATTAACTGTTTGATAAAACTATTGCCACTACAGTATTTCCAGAGCCCAGAGCGTCTCCATTAAATGTTCAGGTTTGTATCTGGATTTCGTCGTGATATGAATTAAGAAACGTATTAAGGCTTAGGCAGGTCAAAAAAGATAATTAGACTCCTATTGTGTGGGTAACGACAATATTTTTATTAATTCCACCTATAATAAACAGTTCAAACATATGAGGGCTTTGACGCTTGTACAGTTAATTTATTGATAAAATTAGGCAAGAACTGTCCCATTACAGCACCGAAAAAACCTTGTGCTTACCAGCTTTGGGAAGTTTAATCAACGGTTACCCCCAAAAAATTTAGCTTTTTCTGTCAAATTTTTTTCAATGATGCTTTGAACTCGCTACTCATCCAAATCTTCTGCTCTATTATTTATTTTATTTTATGTTATGTTTCATTTTAATTTAATAATCAATTATGTATTATTTAAAAAATTATTAAATATTAAAAACAAATAAATAAATATAAATAACTGTTAAATTATAATGGAACTCGCTATTCAATTATTCATTTATTTGCACATTGTAAACATTCAGTAGAACTGTATGGTTTGCAAGTGAGTCGAGCGAAATCAATCTATAGCATCCGTGGAGGACTGGTTTACCTTTGTCAAGTCTACTCCACTTTCTAATGGGCTAGACGTTTGACTGGCCAGTTGCTTAAGTCGGAGAGTTGCGATTATGCGTGTGGTTGATATTGCTACATCGTAATGATGTTGTTTTCAGACATGTGATCTCTAAACCTCTTGTGATAATTGCACAAGTTGACATAATTTTTCATAAATGGAAAGGACCTTGGTTGTCCCAAATATTCTCTTATCTTCTGTCTTAAATTCAATTCAATGATTGTATTGTAATTCAGTTTATTAATTATAAAAATTAACTGTAAATTTTATTTGTAATATAATCATTGGATTGGATTAGATTGAAACAGCAGATGGAATAACATTTGAGATAATAAGTCCGGATTCCAATGGAAGTTGGCTTGGGCTATTGGAAATCTTATTGTTGAACACTTGTGTTGCTGTTGAAATTGTTGCAAATAAACCTTCTGATTGGTGGCCTAAGTCGAGTGATGGTCACTCTTTGCTTAAGACAAGTTTTGTCATCTATTTAATGCTGCACAGAGTCTGACGAAATGCCTCCTAAGATAAAATAGGCACCAGAGAAGTCTGTTTTATTACTTGCAGATTAACTAAGTAATCAAAAGCTATATATATATATATGGAAATTCAGAAAACTTGAAAAGAGAGAATGAATAGAGTGTTTAAGTTGAAAATAGAATGCATGAAATGGTTTTTAGGCAATATGTATTTATAGTCTACATGTAGATGTACTGGTTCATAACATAAAACGAACATGTGCCAATTCAATATTCCTACAGACACCATTTAATGCACCTTTGAAATTTGAACCATGATTTCTGTGAACCAAAACTGAACCAGTGCTCGAGATGAGGGCTCCTAGCAACGATGCAAAGTGCAAAGCGCGCCTAAAAGCTCAAATTGCACCTTTGACGCTTGACTTCCGCCGCCGTGGGCGGTGCGGTGGCACCACCAAGAGTACACTTGGTTAAAACTTTCATGCATTTCCTAGTATTTTCCATGTCTTTCCTTCCCTTTACTTTTGACTTGAAAGCACATGTAGCATTCACCATTAAAAACTAACAAATAGTTTATTATTTATTTAATGTGGTATAAGCCATTAAATGCTTCATAAATATTTTCTAACATACCCACTTTGAAACTTTATGATTTTTGGATCGTTAAAAATCTCTCACAGAACTCTACAAATTTATTTTTAACATTATCCATTAATTTTAATTATTTATGACATTAATTTTGTCACAAACCCAACAATTAATATTGTCAAATTTTATAAATTCCAACAATTCCTCCTTCCCCCCCCCCAGCAAAGTTTCTTGAACTTCCTTGATTGTCATTTTGATATAACATACATAAGTATATGTGTCTTTCGAATTGAACCATACATATTTTAATCCCCCCAAATTGTTTGAATGCATAATAAACTGAGCTTTGAATTATGATTCATATAAGATAACCGGTGGTGTTAAACACATGTTATATCACATAAAACTTTCCAAGAATACCCACATGTTTAAGGCCATGTATCTATCTTAGGTTTTTCATTAAAAATCTTAAAGATAAACATTTAAATCTCGCAGAAACAACCTCCACTTTCTTTTCTTATATAGATGAATCTTATAAATGCATTTGTATGATTTATATTCTCCATTCGAACCAAGATTTATTAAAGAAATAATTCTATCCTCATTTTACTCCCATACAAACATGCACTTTCCTTTGAGATGAAAATTATTAATGAAGATAATAAATATACTTCATTTTATTAGTTTTAAGTGCATAACATGGTTATAACTACAAAAATTTGTCCATTGAATTAGTTAATAGATTTGTTTTTAGCCTATTACTAATTGGATTCCTTTTTTGGTTACCTCTCAGTTCAAAAGCTTCAGCTTCATCTCCTTGGGAGTTTTCCCAACAATATCCCTATTTATTCTTTTTGTGAAGGGATCTGCCAAATTTTGGTTGAATCTTACAAAAATCAATAATATGTTACCTTTGGTTCTTTGTTTCTTAACATGTTCATGTCTTATACTCATATGCCTTGTTAGAAGCCATTGATAATGTAGTTTCATTATCACAAAATATTTTTATTGCTGGCTTTGACTTAGGCCATAGAGGAATCTCTAATAATAAGCTTCTAAGCCATTCAACTTCTTGGATTACCAAATCCAAAGCAACAAATTCTACTTCCATAGTTGAACAAGTTATGATCGTTTGCTTCTTAGATGCCAAAGAAACAACACCTCCACCCAATGTGAAGACATATCAACTCGTATATTTTTCATCTTTCGAATCTGAAATCCAATTGACATCAATATATCTTTCTAGAACAACAGGATATTCACAATATCTTAATGCATAATCTTTAGTTCCTTTAAATATCTTAATACTCTTGAAACTGCATCCCAATAGATTTGTCCAGGATTGTGAGTGAACCGACTCAACATTCCAACTGCAAAAGCTATATCATGTTTAGTACAATGCATTGCGTTCATTAGACTGCCAATTACGCTAGCGTATTCTAGTTGTCTTATATTTTTTTCTTTCATTTGGTTTAAGTTTTATTGAAAGATCATATGAAATAGATACAACACTACAATTTTCATGACCGTATTTCTTTAACAGTTTCTCAATGTAATAAGATTGTGTTAAAGAGATCATATTAATGGACTCCATAATTTTGATATACAAAATTATATTTGCCTCTCTCATATCTTTCACATCAAAACATGAAGACAAAAATTTCTTGGTTTCATTAACCAAATTCATATTAGTACCAAATATTAACATATCATCAACATATAAACTAATTATAACACCTCCATGCTTATTAAATTTAGAATAAACACATTTATTAGATTTATTTATTCTAAAATTATTAGCAATGACTTTTTCATCAAATTTCTCATGTCATTATTTTGGAGCTTGTTTTAGACCATGCAAAGTGTGACTAAAAGCGCCAATTGTGCTCTTGACGCCCGACTTCCATCGCCGCCATGGGCGCAAATGGTGCAATGCGATGCGGTGCCCCTCACCGCCGAGAGTACCATCGGTTAAAACTTTCCTGCATTGCCTAACATTTTTCATATCTTGTCTTCCCTCTACTTCTCACTTGAAAGCACATGTAGCATTCACACTTATAAATTAATGAATAGTTTATTTATTAAATATTTTCTAAAATGTCCACTTTAAAACTTCATATATCTCTTAATTCTTAATGAAATTTTATAATTCTTAATTTTGTCACAAATTCAGCAATTAATATTGTCAAATTTTGTAAATTGACTACGAGAATTAGTAATACCTCAATGTTTATATCCTTAAGCAAGTAACTTGACTCCTCTAATCACCTGGCCTGATGGCATTTTCCATTTTGGCTGAGTATACTAATTTACATCACTCTTGAAATATTATTATTATCGAAGTAAATGGTAGGGGGGAAAATAAAGTTGACAAAAATTTAAATCTCTATATAGGTATTCGATTTAAGCATCATGTTCAACGCATAAGTTTCAAATTTGGCGCTCGCAAATGAATTTATAAATAAAATATATTCAGTGATAAATTAAATTTAAATTTTTTGGGTACAAAATATAAGTACATAATTATAAATTTGTAAATAGATCCTCAGCTGTGTGATATTTTTCACTCAACGAGTACAATCATTAGATCTTGAAGAAGTTGCAGAAAGTTGATAGGGTCATATTCAATATGTTACTTGATTGTTCTATGATGTCTGTCGACTTTATTCAAGTTTTGTCCTTTAAATTTCTAACTTGACCGGTCCATGAAATTACACATTTCAATTTTTGACAACTGTGAGAAAGTTTACAAAATCGAATGATTACTTGTTTAATTTTTTTTAATCCAACGCAAATTTTGTTTTATATTTTGAAAATGCATAAATCTTGATTGGTGAATAAAAACGGTTATTTATAATTTAATTAAATTTTCAACTTTCTCATTTAAAGTTGTAAATAGAATCAAACGCTTCAAAATTTATTCGAGATTGTTCGGTTAAAAATTTGATTTGAGCTCGGTTCGAAATATTAATGAGTAAAATATGAGCACATTTTAAAATTCGATAAATTACTTGTACCATATCAAATTATTTTTTATATTGATGTTTGATGGTATTTGCTCAAAAATTTAAAATTACTCGGACTCGATTCGTATTCGGTCTTGATTCGATAACTAAATGAGACATACACAAACTTCATTTTAAATTCGTTAAATACACAAATAAAATTTGAATACATCAATATTTAATTTGATTCGATTTTGCGCTCTTATTTTCATTATTAACGGGGGATCACAGATCAAATAAAGTGGCGTTACTGATTATTTGAAAAGATGCTTATATGCCAATCTTATCCATATTTAACAGTAATAATTAATTAAAAGAAAAATCAAATTAATTTTCTCAATTTGTCATAAGAGAATTGTACCACCCGTGCACGCTTCTTTTCCACTAGCGTCCTGTATATCTTTTTCATTTATGGCACGCATGACCTTATCTTATTTTATTCAGCCATTTCATTGTAATGTGATTGCAACATGAGTCGCGTTATATTTTTTGATTATAAATTTAAATTAAATTATTTTTTAATTATTTAAACAATATACTAAAATTTTAAAATTTTAAATTTTATATAAATAATAATAAATAATTTATTTTTATATAATACTTTCGAAAAATAAATCATTTTGGCTGCAACATTTTGAAAGAATCAGATGGTCTGAGACGTATATAAAAGTTTAATACTGTATGACGTATTCCAATAATCTGTACGGTCAATGCACGGCTCTTCTCTATCTGACATATTGAACTTGTCAGATTGATTTTAATAAGTGCACGAGTTTAATTTCTTATACTTCCCGTCCTGCAAAAGATATTACAATTATTAAAAATTTATAAATTAAAAAAAAAAGAATTTAAGAAAAAAGAATTTAAATTATATAAATTTTAAATAATTTCACATAAAAAATTTCTAAAAATATGAATTATATGATTTTATTAATATATACATATTCTAACTCCTGATTTTTTTTCAAGATAAATAATTTTTAAAATTTGTAATTTTTTTTTTTTTAAGAACGGAAAGAAGTTTATGCCTTTTTCCTAGTCCAGTGGAGGCTGTGGAGCGGAAGGGATGGGGGATTAGCGGAAAACGATAAGGACAAGATTCTACTGGCAATGTCAACATCGGAGGATATCTAAACCTTGTTCATACTAGTGAGTTGAAACAGTTCATTTTAGTCGATTATATCTTATTTTTAATTTAATAATAAATTATTTTTAAAATATTTATTTTAATTAATTTTTTAAAAATTATAGGTTGAATATTTTAGTATTTTTAATTTTTTTTAAAAAATTAATCAATAAGTATTTTTTTACAATTTTTTGTTTAATTTAATTAACAAATAAATTTTAAAATATTTTTAAATAAACTATACCAAACATGATCATAATGTCACATGTGAATATTACTCCTTCCATTATAAAAAATGTGGACTTTAAACTCAATATTAGCTCTACTGCGTGGTCAATATTCGATTTAGCATGCGTAATTTATTTTGGGGCAAAACTTTTTTGCTAAACAACTTTTGTATGTGAAGTTGGTAGCAAGCGAAGCATTCTTTTTATTAAATAGTTAAAAATTTCAGTTACGTTTAAAAAAAAAAAAAAAGAAAACTATGATACTCCCATGTTGAAAATAAGTCTTATACAATAATACTTGTAAGAACCCAGTATTTTAAATATTTTGAAGTACTAAATAAAATTATTTGGTTTCCGACAAAAAGAATGTCAACGTTAAAGTTAGGCAATATTTAT
>JAUMHB010113454.1:0-28578 GCA_032359685.1 Pittosporum tobira | reverse complement strand
AGTTACAAGATTCCTCCTATAATTGATTAGTTAGCTTCCCTAGTTTCAATTATAAAGATCTTCCCCACTCAAAAAAAATAAAAATAAATAAATAAATAAAAATTTAAACACCAAAAAGTAATATATTACGCCGATTTGTTTGTTTATGTCCATAGATACTCCTTGTCGGTGAAAGTTAAAAATTATAAAAATAAATAAACAAATAAAAATAAAAGGCCCGTGAAGGTTGGGCCCTAAGCAACAAAACCCTTAAAAGCCTCTATGATAATTAACCCGTGAGCTCTCATGGAAAAAGGCCATATGGTTTAATATAAATTTGTTTAGCATAGTTTGTTTTATAATAGTTTATAATTAATTTATAAATTTAATTTATTTTGAGTTAAAAAAAAATGTTTATTGATTAATTTTAAAAAATAAATTGATAATATTATTATACTCAACCTATAAAAAAATTAATTTTAAAGTAGTTAATTTTTGAAAATAAACTATAATCAGTTCTAACTAGGACTGTTCATTTTCAAAAATCCAACTCTTTTATCCATATTCATGTTGTTAAGAGTTGAAAACACTAAAAAATTATAAGAGAAAGACTACTGCTACTGCTAAAGAAGTGTTTACTCCCACTAGAAGAATAAAACTTAGAATTCAAATCAAAGAATCATTTATAAACAAGTTCAATCATTTCCCATACCAATAAATTATATTTTGACCGATTTATTCAAAATTTAGCGTGGACGTCATTCCAACATCAAATTTAAATGAGCAACATCTTGAATAATTGGAACAAAAAAAGCACTAAGGATCCAGAACAGTATTATCTCTATTGTTATTGTTAAGTCTCTGTCTAATTTATGTTTGTGGCCATTATTAAGTCTCTTTCTATTTACTACACCTGCCATATAATAATAATGATTGAGGCAAAAGGAATGTTTTCAAAAGATATGGAAACAAGACTTTAATTTTATTATTTTTTTATTTTTTAGGTATAATTTAGTCGTCCAAAAGAGAACAGACATTTTTTGAAATTTTTATAGTAGTCTTCACCAACAAAAAAATAAATAAATAAAGAGGCAAGGTTTTCAGATTAATGCAGATTCATTTTAAATTTTAAAAATATTTTCTTATAATTTATAATATTTATTAAATATTTAAAATAATTATGAACGTTGTCGTCTACAATGAGTTGAGTTTAACTTACCCACTAAAATCAGTTAACAAGGAGAAAACTAAAATTGAGTCTTTCCTTTTAAGATGGGCCTGTAGAATGGACAAGGGCCCACTAATATGAGCCATAGCCCTAGTAGACGATATGAAAAGGACCATCTCCTTAATTGTTGCAGCTTCAACACCCCACCCCTAATCAAATTATTCTCAAATCTCAATCAAATGAACCGTTTTTCAAAGGAGGCTGCCCGCGGTCCACAGATGATGACCAGCCTTAAATGCACTTGTCATGTAATATAGTGGTTCGACTAAAATATCATTTTATACCCCTTTTGAAAATAATATCATTTTTTTTTATTTTATTAAATAAATGTCATACCATATATATCAATTAAATTATATAGTTCATTTTTATAAAATACTTTTTTAATGGGATATTGAAAGTTTAAATGGTCTAAAATCTTTCTCACTTTATTTTATTAATTTATAAAATTTTGATAATAATAATATTTTTTAAGACAAAGTGAGTATGGTTTTAGCGCTAAAGGAATGTCATGTCATGTTATAGTTCGAACCATGTGGTAGTACTACATATGTGCCGATTGAATCCAGTGATATTTATTTTATTTATTTGGTAATAAAAATCTGATGATTTTTTTACTACTCCTTATGCTCCAATTTAAATGTCCTATTTTTATTTTTTTTTATAATATTGAACACAAGTATTAAGATATTAAAAAAAAAATTAAACCACACACACACACACACACACATATATATATATATATATGATAATATTTTTAAAATATAATATAAAAATATATTTTAAAAATATCTTAAATTATGTACGTAAAACATTATTGAGACTTATGAAATATTACTGTTGTGTGTTCGAATTGAGCTTTATCTCTCAACTGAAGATATACTCTAGGCCCCTTCTGTTCGGCTCATGAGCCGTTAGGAACCAACATGATCACGCTCAAAGTAGGTTACAATCTGGCTGCTCTATCTATTCGAACTCTTTGATTTATCAAAAATGAAAAGGGTAAGAGGTAAAATACAAAAGAATAATAATAATAATAAGTAGTAGTAGTAGTAGTAGTCCAACGATTAATTAGCATGACTGAGCTCTCAAAAGTAAAAAATAACCATGGTCCCTGGCCTATATCGGTTCATTTCAAGAATTTTCTCGCATTCTGATTTTGCGGACCCAACCCAAATCGGATGGGATTCAATATTTTTAGGATCTTGGCCTTACACTTTTAGTTTCTTTAGTGAACTGAAAAAATCGTTCAACTAATGTCTCAAAAGGCTCCATAAAATCACAGAGATCTCATTGATATTTTTTTGATAATAATTTGTCATGTTGTGAACTTGGAATATAAAACACCTAATAGTTTTGATATTTCCATTTGCTAATTTTTAATTGAAAAAGAAAGAAAAAAAAAAAAAAATGCATACTGGCATCGGAACCACTAGAATAGATTCAGAAATAGATTACGCAGAAGCTACGAGCAACAAAGAAAGATGAAAACCAACCAGCCAACCGACCTTCCTTTTCGTTTGTTTTTACTAAAAAGGGAAACCTGAAATATAGATTTTACTTTGACAAAATGGACATCCCATGATCATATTAGAGTTGACTTCCAATTTTGAGCATCTGATTCTTTACAAAAAACGTGTTAGATTATTTGAACGTTGGAACTGCCGGAACAGCCAGAAAATTTAATTGCTAGTCCGACGAAAGAAACAACGCTACCGGGTTTCAAGTCCTAGAACGCGCTCTGACCGTTGGAGCATATTAAATGATTATTAAATTATTTTTTAATTAAAAATTACTTTTTTTTTTTTTATATATATAAGAAATCTACTGTTATTATGCAGTAAAATCTGACCATAATAGTCCAATAAGAGATTCATTACAGATACCACCTCCCCCGTAATTGCTTCACACTTCCACATACAGCAGTGTACATCTTAACGCGACGGATAAGGGTGAAAAGTGGAGTATTTATTATTTAATTAGGGTCATAATTAGAACACTTCCATTTAAGAGACGAATATTTGAAGGTGAAGACGAATGATAATCAATAAAAGCTACTATAAATTAATAGAAAAAAAAAAAAAAAAAAAAAGAGAGAGAGGTTATATCTTCTTCCTTCCCGCGGTGGGCGGCCACTTTTTTATCCGCACTTAAAATCCATATGCATCACACGTGTAAGACATCTTTAATCTCTCAAATATAACAATAAAATTTAATATATATATATTTATTTAATATTTCTCTGGATTTTTTAATAATTTTTTTTTAAATGGAGGGAGTAACAAAAGATGGAGGAACGCTTTTTATTTCGCCACGGGCTAGCCAGCAAGATCTGATGATATCTTTACCGAAGAACACAAAAGCGCATAAAGCACCAGCAAGAAAAAAACAAATGCATAAAAACCATCGACCTTTTTAAGCTTAATTAACGCCACTTTTCTTGTTACAGGGTGTTATTTAATGATTTGACAGAGTTTCATACTTTTAAAAAATAGAAAATTATTGTTTTTACACTTATATGGAGTATATATATTTTTATGCGTATTTTTTAAATTAATTATAATAAATAATATTTTATAAAATATAAATTATGTGTGTGAAAATAGAAAAAAAATGTGTGAAGATAGTAATTCTCAAAAAATATTTATTTCGTTTTCAAAATAAAATCAGAAGTCTAATTTATTTTTTTCCTATAAATAATGTTACAACATGTATGTCAATGTAATTTTATTGTCTATATATATATTTTTTTGTGAATCTATTAGATTTATAAGTGATCTAAATTTATTTTGCCTCATATTTTTTAATTTTAATAAAATAAATACTTGTTATTTCATTTTCATAACAAAAAAAGTAAATACTAAAGCAAAATCTTAAGTTCAGTCCAACATGCAACATGATTTATATGGGTGTTACTATTTGCACAATAAAATATATTACTTTTATGAGTAGGTATTATTATTTATTTAAAAATATATAATAAAATTGCTTATAAATTTTTAAAATTACTTGTGAAATTAACTACTTTTTTTTTTGTAAAATGAAAATTCACTTTATGACACATTTGGACATATATAACAATAAGAATAAATTTTTAATTAATTTTAATTATATTGTATTATTGTGTTTGTTGTAGACTATTTTAATTCGGATAATATATTCTCTTTTTCCGCAAATTTCATCGTTAAATTATCGGTTTAAGTAGTTAAGTAAAAGAGTACAACAAAATATACTTATGTAATGGCTGTTGCAGAGTTTTATACGTTGTAAAATGCATTTACCCTCACACATTAAATGAATTGAAAAAATCTTAATATTTTGGCGTATAACAATATGGAATGATATTTTATCGTTAATGGTATAATTTATCTTTGAATTAATATTAATAAATATTACTAGTTTCTTATTAAGTGAATTTTAAGAGCTTAAAAAAACAAAAATTTATAACTTTTAATAGATTAACCAGTCGTTAAGAAAGGGGAAAAAAAAAAAAAAAAAGGGAATAAGAATCATAGTTTTGGACTAAAGTGTAAAGAAGTATGTGTAAATAATGTAATGCATTAGATCATCTAAAATAAAGTTTACAATGCACTTAGGTTGACACCTCCTAGCTAGTGGACGGACTTTTTAACATGTTCCCGTGGAATTGGATGTAATCATTTAACAAAAAAACACACTTCTGTCAGCAAAATTCCATGTTTAAATCAAGAATCAAGCTGTACAACTTTCTTGGCCTTATTTTTTAAAGTTAAAACAGGAACTCCATTAGCCCACAACCTTAAAAAATAACAATTCTACACTTAAATATATAAAAGTAGTATAAAAATATTTACTTTGTTGTACTTGGACTGTTAATTATTATTTTTATTTATCTTAGATAATTTAATTATTTTCACATATTTAAGTATACAATTATCGTGTGCATAAATGACAAATATAATTTAGTTTTTGTTATTTTTGTAATATTATTTTTTTACTTTAATTAAATTACATAATTTTGTGACCTGATATACTATAAATTAAAATGTAAATATCGACTCGTCTTATGAAGTTTTTAAGAAACAGAATATCTATCTATATATATATATATATAAAAGAATAAAAGAAGATGACATCTCAAATGAGATTAATACTTTGAACAGAATTATTTTATTTTTTTGAATTAATACATAATAATAATATTATTTTATTATTAATAAAATAATAATAATAATAAATTATATTTAATAATAAAATAGCTTAAAATTATTAAATTATTTTTATTTCGTAAACTGACCAAATCATTCTCAAAGCGAATAGATAATTATAATTAATGTTATAAAAAAGAGTAGGTGGACTTAATTTTAATTGAACATATATTTAATCAGTTTTAAACATTTAATTTATTTAGATAATAAATAATATTTTATAATTAATTTAAAAATTAATTAAAATTAAAGGAATATTTTTAAAATAATTATTATGAAGGCTGAACAGAGGTGACAGTCTGACAGAGGCAGAACAGCGCGAACTGCGAAAAAGAGAGACGGACAGAAAAGCTCTTCTTTTACTTTTTTTCCATTCCCTCTTTTTTATCGCACTTCACTATATATATATATATATATATACTGTGTTACATGTAGAGAGAGAAGAAAGAGAGAAGCAGGCTGTGATCGAACAGTGAATCTAGCTGGTTTTCGTGCCTCTACTATAATAGTATTATTCTCCAACTTAGCATCGTAAAACTCCAATTTTTACCGGGAAAATCGCCGGCGGGATCTCTTAGTTTCCTCCTAAAATCTCTTCTCGGAGGTCTCCTACCATACCCATCTTCAACATCTCTTATCTATTTCTCAAAAATATTACCAGAAAATGTCAATGTGTTTTGCCCCAAAAAAATTCCCAAACTAGCCTTTAAAAATCTCTGAGTTTATTGAGCTATGAAAGAGATGGGTATGGGTTTTATGGGTTTTTCATTAAAGACTCTCTTGATGTTGTCTTTGGCTTTGAATGTTGGTTTGATATCGAGACTTGTGTATGAGGAGGGAGAGAGCTGGACGGGGGAACAAAAACGGTTATATTTGGAGGAAAAGATAAAGAGGGACACTTCTCCGGCGGATAATTGTTCAGCAAAAGAAGCGCATGTTAGCACGAGAACGGGCCCCACTTCATCTTCTTCCCCGCCTTCAACCACTCATCTTACTGACGTTCACGATGGCAGGGACGGTGGTGGTGGCATCATTAATGTTGACCAGTAAGTGTTCTTAATCTCTTGGACTCTGGGCCAATATTTTACAGACCCCAAACCAGAAAAGTAATTTATTGTGGAGTATTATATTTATTTATTTTTATCTCCCGAATGACTTGTACTGTATTTATTTATTTTTACTAGTGTCTAAAAATTTTCCATCTAGGGGTTGAACTGTCATCTATTTTTTATTTTTACTTTGCTAGCTTTGTCTCTCACCATCTAACCTTCCATTTATCCTTAAGATTGGATTTTTTAATTTTTACTTTAAATTTAGTAGAAAATTTGATCCAGTAACGCCACTTGCCAACACTCCTAAACATTCATATATGAAAAGGGACCTACTTTATAAAGTAAATTAAGAGAATCTGAATCCTGATTTGTGTCAGCCCGTTTTCCACTGTTTCACGCATGTGAATCTGTGATGCTCTATTATTTTCATTCGTAGGCCTCTTTGATACCAATTTATTTTAAAATAATTTATAATTTATTAATTAATTAAATTTTTTAAATTAAAAAAATAATTTTGATTGATTTTTAAAAATAAATTAATAATATTATTATATTTAATTTATAAATTTTTTATATCAATAAAAAAATTAATTTTAATATAATTAATTTTAAAAAATAAACTATAATTAATTTTAATAATTGGTAGCAAAGCTCTGTCGCAGTCTTTCTGTGCCGTACTTATTTACTTTAAGCCCGGTGAAAAACATGGAGTATTAAAAACTGAAGTAGCAGGGTATTATTTACCTAACTTTTGCCGTGTATGTTATATTATATTACTGAAAATGTTGAAGACAATTTCAAGCAATCGTAAGTATAGAACCTGTAATCTGACTGCTCGAACTGAAATTTGAGGTGGTAACCTCTTATCAAAAAATGTCCTAGTTCATGTACAATTATATTTTATGTTTTAAGTTTAAGCACATTTTTATTATCATGGCAAAGCTTTAAAATACGTTTCAAAAAGTGATGGCTTATTATTATTTATGCTTACCGGAAGGGTAGAAAAAAGATTTGAAGGATTATATATCCTGAATAATTACTCGAGGATGGTTAGTGGGACGTAGTATTATGTGCATGCTAGAGTTTAGGGGGAAGTCATCCCTTATGTATCTGGCTCTCTCTCTGTTCCCAAAGTTGGGTTCTCTACTGCTAGACACAAACATGCACCATGGGTGTTCATCGATGCTCATTGACTAGTAACCATCATTCTTCCTTATTGTACCTGTTTGCTTGCGGACCTCAAACCATTTAAAAACTATATATAATTTCCAAACTCAGTCCACAATATTAGCCAAATTGCTAGTTTGCTACCATGTGTCTGTGTGTGGGTTTGGCCGACAGCTACCATCTTTGTGACTCACATGTGCTATGCTGGTCCTTTTAGACGATTTAATAGAACAAAGTTAGGACCTATACTCTTACAATTATATGAGTTAGGCTTTTACTACTACTCAATAAATGAAGAGATTCTAGCTGTTAGTGGGTTATCAGACGTAAAAAGACTGGTTGGTAGTTGTTATTATAGGTGTAGGAGCGAGGGTCTAGTCTCGGGTTTAGGAATGATTAGTTGGACTTAAGTGTCAAATTGGTCTAAGCAGTAAGTGGTAAGCACTGCTAGACCTAGACATGGACCCAGGGATCTGTGAAACACTGATTCACAGTTGATGGTTATTATGGTCTCATAGAAATGAAGAGAATTGGGGAATTGAAGACATTGTACCCATACTAAAGTGGCATAGAGGTTTTGTTTTAAAGCCTATTATAAGCCATTTATAAGCATTACCTACCAATTATAAATTCTCTCATTTTGGTCTTTTTCTTGTTATTATCTCAATGAATGCATATTCTAAATCTGACATCAACCAGGCATGAGTCCAATCATTTGTATTCTGATGGAACATGGACCGGAATTGCTGTACTCCATATCTACCCTCCATCCAAAATTGAATCCGAATGACGAGACAGATTTTGCACTAAAATCTTATACTACTATATTGTGGTATTATTATGTACCTAACTAACGCAAAGAACTGGACCTGTGCATATGGACCATCTCCAGATAGACCATGTATAATATGGCCATACAAATTTGTCAAAGGACAGGTTCACCTTTGACACTTGTATAGATGGTCATCTTTCTATTAGGTATATTTAATCTATTGGACATGATTGACCATGTATAATATGGCCATACAAATTTGTCAAAGGACGGGTTTACCTTTGATACTTGTATAGATGGTCATCTTTCTATTAGCTATATTTAATCTATTGGACATGTATTTAATCTATTGGACATGATTTCGTGATAAGTTAGTACATTAACACTTAAATATTAGGCAAAGAGCATGCACCCTCTTAATTGGCAATATACTGCTTGTCTGTGGCATGGTGAATACAGGGTCCACTGAATTTTACAATATCTATTAAAAGCATGTGAAGGGCTTACTTTAGTAGTTCTTTGGAATCTAATACTATGGTGTTATATTTATGAGTTACAGCTGAGAAGTTATTGATTTTATATGTAACTCATTACAGTGGTGATCCGACAATGTACGAGAGGTATTGGCAGCAGAAGGGGGACAAAACCACCGTTCAGATATCTGGCTGGAAATATATAAGTTATTTTTCTGATGTCAGAAACCTTTGCTGGTTTTTGGAGCCAGAATTTGCTAATGCAGTTATTAGGTTGCACAAATTGGTTGGAAATGCCGTAACTGAAGACCGTTATATCATAGTTGGAACAGGGTCTTCGCAACTCTACCAGGCCCTACTCTATGCCCTCTCTCCAGCCGACATGTCCGAGCCAATGAGCATTGTCTCGGCTGCTCCATTCTACTCAGTGAGTTGTATTTATTAAGTTTAATTAATTACTGAATTACTCGTACTTGCTAGATAATCAAAGTCAATTATATCACTATTATAACTGGTTGTTTCCTTACTTATATATGTCTTCTTTGTACTTCTGCTTCTAAGAGTATCCATCTTATACTAATAGTCTAATAGATGTGGCCATGTGGGTATATCTAGTTTTAGAGGAAGCATTATACACTAATACATGATATATAGGCATAACCAAAATACCTTTTCATATTTGCATATGCTTGGTACAGAAATTAGTCTTTCTTTTTAACTACTTTTAGAATTTGTCCCCTTCTTAGGGTTTGGAAATTCCAAGGGAAATTGAAAACTGAAAAGGTTATAAGAGCTTTATCAAGGGAATTGTGCTACCAATTGAACATTATTTCTGATACTAGATTTAATAGAAGCTATATAACTAGGATTATGCTTATTAGGACATTTGTTTTAAACCTTTTTTCTGTTTCTATTTTCCTTCCATAATTATGCTTATAATGCACTTTGTTGGTAATGACTTGCTAATTGCTTGCAGTCCTACCCATTGATGACGGACTACCTTAAGTCTGGGCTCTATAAATGGGCTGGTGATGCATACAAGTTCACTGCAAATAGTCCGTACATTGAACTTGTGACTTCCCCCAACAATCCCGATGGCTCGATAAGGCAACCTGTGGTCAATAGAGATAAAGGGATATTAATTCATGATTTGGCTTACTACTGGCCGCAATATACTCCCATTACTTCCCCCGTAGACGAAGATATAATGCTTTTCACAGTCTCTAAAAGTACTGGTCATGCTGGGACTCGCATTGGGTATGGTGCTTATCCTATTACTCTGAACTTTCTTATTAATAATATTGTAGTTTGGCTCTTGAGTGTTTGAGTACAATGTTATCAATTTTGAACATCAGGCTAAATAAACATACAACTAGTACTTTTGATAATTTTCTTCCATGTTAAATTTCGAAAGAGTGATTATTATTATGACATGATTGTTGAGAAATATTATTCTGAGTTTGTCAACTGCAGACCTTAATGTAAAATCAACTAAAGTATTACTGCTAAATGAAATTGATACGATACAAATCTGCAAATGCTTACTCATTCGGTGTGATAGTTTTGCTAGTCATTACTTGCTACTGATACACCTTGTTAACAAATCTAAAATGTAATTATGAGTTGGTTATCTTGTAGGTGGGCTATTGTTAAAGATGAAGAACTTGCTAAGAAGATGACTAAATTTATAGAGATAAATTCCATTGGCGTGTCCAAAGATTCACAGGTCAGAGCGACAAAGATTCTGCAAGCTGTGTCTGATGGCTATGATGATCATGTTGATAGCGGTGAAGATAGTGAGAATTTCTTCGACTACGGACATAAGCTCATGGAAAATAGGTGGGAGGAACTTAGAAAAGCAGTGAGTGAGAGTGGGGTTTTCAGCATGCCTGAATTTCAATCAGGAATGTGCACGTTCAGCAGACGGGCTTTCAAACCACAACCCGGTAACTACAAATTATTTTAGGGATGAGGTTTGATTTTTCAGTTAATACTGTTTTGTTTTGGTGATCAAATAAACTAATTTATTTATTTTCTTCCTGGTTTTAGCTTTCGCATGGTTGAAATGTGAAGGGGAGGAAATAGAGGACTGTGAGAGTTTTCTTCGCAGCCACAAAATACTGACTAGGGGTGGAAAGCACTTTGGGGTTAGTCCAAAGTACGTGAGGATCAGCATGCTAGATCGTGATGAAAATTTCGACATGTTCACAGAGAGATTGTCCACCATCCACGCTTGAAAATTCTGCAGATTTATAAGTATGGTGAGAGATATTGTAAGATTTCAGGGTGAAGGTGATTTAGTTATTAGATGCTCATGTAAAGCAGCACAGTGTTTTTGTTAAATCCTATTTTATGAAAGATGGTACTATTTGGTAGAGGCTGGCAAAGTGTAGGGGTTTGATTGTAGGAATGAAAATGGTTAGTGTAACTTGCAGATGGTTTTTTAACCTATGCTTTTTAGACACGTCATTATTTTTACTAAATTTTTACTTTTAGGAAAATAAATAGAAGTTTAATTCGGTGTAGACAAACAGAATTAAGATAATGACATATTAACAGAATAATAGTAAATTATATTTAAAATAAGTAATGTAATGCAATCGTGGTTGAAGGAATGAAAACCATGTATGTGGAGAGGGTCGCTGATGGTTGAGGAAGGGGTCATGATGACGCTCGTTCGTTTGGTGATGCATTTCTATTTCTGGACGAGATCAGAAGGTGTTGTCCCCGCAAGTGTTTAATTCATTGCCAACTCATTAGTGGCTTCATCTTTTGGGCTCTGTTTTAAAAGACCATATCCTGTTTAGTTTTACTGATTATTATAACTTATTTTCAAAAGTTAATTTTTTTAAAATTAATTAAAAAAAATTTATAAGTTAAATATAACAATAATTTATTTTAAAAGTTAATTAATAAATATTTTTTTAACTCAAAACAAAAATATAATTAACAAATAAGATATAAGCTATTCGGAAATAAACTAATAAACTAGCATAATCATGTTTGCAGACATTCTTCACAAAATCTTGGGGACTCGACTCGAGAACTTGTGAATTAAATTTACTTTTAAATAAATGCTCTAACGATATATATTTTTAATATATTTCTTCTATCTCATAATTGTTATCACATATTTTCGTAATATATTTTATGACAAACTTAAAAATATGTATAATATATTTAAATCTTATATTCTATAATGAGCTTGCAAAGCAAGGGCACACTGTTTAGTGGTAGAAACTTAAAATTATGGTTTTGTTTACTTATTTAATTATTTTTTACTAACTTTTTAACATTATCTACAATAAATCTATTAATCATGTCTGAGTCTATTTGTGCTATGTGCTCTCTTAAATTATTCTTAAGTATATATTTTTTAACATTCTTTCTATTCAAATGATTGAAATTAGCTATTTTGCCTCAATTTTGTATTGATAACTTTTATTTGTATTAATCATTTCACTCATTGAAACTGCATTTATGCTTTACACTCTTGTGAATCTTGTCATTTCTCAATTTTATTATAGTTTTGACCACTAAAACGTATGGTCTACAAATGTGACTTCATTTTGTTATTCTCAAGTTATAATAATAAGAATAATAATAAAAGAACAAAAGGAATAGGGACAGTAAAATCATTTACAAATAGAATTACATTCTATTGTATGCCACATCCCAATTTATTTCATTGCTGCAACATTAAGCACACCACCATGGTACCATCAAATAAAACTCCAAATATGAAATAAAGCGCATACAACAAAGTCAATGAAACATAGAAAAACTCGCCAGTTAAAGAAAGCCCACGGCCCAAATGCCCGAAGGACCAAAGGTGCTCCCAGCTCAAGTCCTAGTGGCTTTTTGGGTCTAATGCCCCACATCCTTGACCCTCTGGCCCACGTGACTAGCAGTGTCCTGCACCCGCCTCTTTGCATGCTCTACCTGCTGCGGCATGGACCCGCGCACCTGCGGGAAGTAGT
The DNA here is from genome assembly GCA_032359685.1 of Pittosporum tobira. Lineage (NCBI taxonomy): Eukaryota > Viridiplantae > Streptophyta > Magnoliopsida > Apiales > Pittosporaceae > Pittosporum > Pittosporum tobira. The sequence goes on along the minus strand of JAUMHB010113454.1, from coordinate 15,740 downwards.
TGATGATCCACGAGATAGAAGAGAGAGCAGTGATCCCAAAAGCTCCGCAGGTCAAGAACCCGGTGACAGCCAAGGCGATGGTGAGGGCAGCGGGGACGATGACGGGGCTGAATATGACAAAGAGCGGCGTGGCCACAGCAAGGCCGATGAGGGTTCCGGTGAGAGTTATACCGGCAAGGAGGAGGAGCAGGCCGCCGACGGGGAATAGGGTGACGACGGTTAAGACTTGTGAGCTTGACGGACCATGTTCAGGGAGGAGGTTTTTTATGGCACTGGTGGGCTGCTGCTGCTGGGTCTGATAGTGTGGTGGGTGGTGCTCAGCCATGGACGGTGGTTTGCTAGTTATTAAGAAAGAAAATGAATGAAAGAGTGAAGAGGTAAGGATGGAGGAGGTGGTGATTTAAAGAGAGGAAGGAGTGGCCACGTGGGGAGTTGGTGACAGATGTTTGAGAGTGCGAGTGTTTAAGTTTGCATGAGAAAACATGACTTTTGTGATGAGCTATGGAAGGGCGTAGAGGCTTCGCAACACTCAATTTTTTTTGCCATTTCCTCGTCATCTTTTTGTTGTTTTCTGCCCGAGGTGCGTGCTCATCTACTGATCTTGTTTAATTACGATTGGATTTAGCTCTTTAAGTCAAGCAAGTTTCTGACTTTCCTCTGTCTCTAATCTAATTGTTTGCTTCAACTACATGAGTTCACAATAGTTATCTTCTCAAATAGACGAATAGTGTTATTATTTCCTCTCTCCCAAAAAATAAAATAACATATATATATATATCATATTTCTTAAAATTTACAGAAGACATTGTTGTCCCCATAATTATCCTCAAACCATGTTCATTATTACATTTATAAATTTAAATGTAGTACGTTAATTTATAATATCATCATTAAAAAGATTTCTTTTAGTATAGAAAGTATAACTCACGTAGCAGAGGGAGTACATTTTAGTTGGCTTCTTGATTTATTTGTTTTAAAAGTCATACCAATGAGTGCTGCATCAAGGAATAAAAGACAGAGCGCTTTGTAATTGAGTTTGTGAGTATTTTTCATTTAAAAGAAGAAAAAAAAAGAAGAAGGAAATAAATATAAATTGAATCCTGTCTCAAATTTTTTAAAACTAAAATCTGATATTAGTTTGTTATGGAGCATAAATAGTACGAGAATGACTTTAATATTAACCACATCTCCAACTAAAAATATAAACTGATAATTTTAAAATTCATCCTCATATATTAAATCTCAACTTCACATTAAATAAATAATATGGGACAAAAAATCAAATAATGACGTAACAAATAAGTGAAATAATATGAGCGGGCAATACCAGTTGTCAACCTCAGCATTAGATTGGTATACAATCTCGTGGGTTGGACTTGGGTCGATTTATATATAATGTAAGAGTTCTTAATATTAACAGAAAAAACTATCATATGGTTTTTCTTGAATTGAAATCCCCTAACTAAAGTAGGGCCAATTTATCCACTCTACTGTGGGGAAGAGTACATTCCATCTCAACCCATGTTACGAGGTACCTATAGTACGGCAATGTTTTCATTTGTTTCCAGTGCAACTGTTTGAGAGTTTCATGTCAATTTTTAATCCCTATGCTCCCAAAAAGGAAAACTATCATTTCAATATATTTTTACAATAGTTATAAAATTTAAAATTAATATAATTAATTGATGTTTTAAAATAAAATAATTTATAAATCCTGAAATAATTTATAAAACTTATGATCGTAATGACTAAAATCAATTAAATCGATATCGTTGAAGAAACTCATCCAATTTGTTCGATACGTAAAAAAGCTGAGCTGCAGTATACAAGGTTTTGCAGTTCAGGCCATTAGACTGACCTAGGCTTAACCCAAATGAGAATGGGCCCAAGTTGTAGTAAGGCCTTTCAACCCATTTCTTCTTCGGCTGCATTTGTTTATTGCCAACTTCTACTACTTTTCTGTTTCTATTTGACAACATCTTTTCTGCTCCATCAGCTTCAAAGTCATATTGGCTTTGATCTAACCCATTTCTTATATCCAAGTGAGTTTGCTACCAATTTTGATTCTCATAACAAGTGGTTTTTAATCCTAATTCTTTTCTTTTGAGTGGTGACGTGGTGTAATCATTTCTGATCCGTGCATTAATTAATTCAAATAGAGATGAGCCATCCGGCTTTGGAAGTCCATGCATCAAATAAGAGTCCATCTCTAGAAGAACCAACGTGTTGTGCGTGCAAATTTATTTTTTTGTAAAAATAATATTTCCAATGACAAAAAAAAAAAAAAAAAAAAAGAGCAAGAAAAAATAGTTATAATAAAAATATTTTATCAAATGACAATTTCTTAAGTCCTTTCTCTGTTTATAATATAGATAAGAATACATAATTGAAATGCTCCATTAAATTTGATATATGGTGTTATATTCCGATTATTTAAAACTATAAGTTAAGATTTGTTATATTTAATATTAAATTGTGAACGATCATACTGTGTGCTATTATTCTAGCAAGCAACGGCAATCATCGGTGGCAATCATATTGGTCAAATTGGACCCCTTTTACTTTTGTTACAAATATTATATGAATGAATATATTTTACTTGCATGTGATCTCAAATTAAAGTACCATTATAATTTTTATTCCTTTCCTTTTTGGTTTTCATGATACAAGTTTGATTTTTCTCTTCAATCTTCATATGATTATATTATAACATACCAAATCAAGATCAGAATACGCCGTTTCCCGTTGCTTGATCAAAGTTTATTGTGTACGAATAAAGTTCAATCTAATTCGATCTAACTTTATTGATAGATCATGGAAGTCATCATGATCACCATCATTGGTAGTTAATCAACCAAAAGAACTATATTTTCATTATAGGTATGAACTTTGACACGGTAGGTATATATATATATATAAAGAAAAAAAGAATTGAGTCATTGATATTTAGGGTTTATTTGGTACATCGTGTCAAATTATGTATGCATCTTAAATTCATCACAGTAATAAATTTAAAATTTAATTTAAGTGTATACTCGATTATGTGAATATATTTTATGAGTCCATGTACTTAAACATGATTTTTTACAATACTTGAATTTCAAAATCTCTAAATAATGTATAAGTTATAATTAAAAATAAATAAATTATTTACATTGCATTTGATTTTTATTCTTTAAGCAAAATGAATAGAATGAAATTTTATATTAAAACTGAGTGGTGATTGGAAATAAATATATTGTTTAGTTTGAAATTTTTTTGTTAAAAATGAAGATGATGGGAGAATGAGAATTGCATGTTTATTTCTCTCGAAAAATGTGGTGAGTTTTATCCATTTCATTTATTTTTTTTAAAGAATGAAAACCAAACTTTGTGTTTAATCAAACCAAAAGAAGATCAAAGGGTTTGTGCAGACACGTAGCAACAAACTAATTAATTTACGGTTGTTAACCCAATCTTATTCGAAGCATTTGTGCATTTTTGAAATTGTTTGGAGAAGCTAAGAAACCTATCCGCTAGATTTGCGTCATGATGGATTTCCGGCTATGAAGGTATTCAATGCATATCATAATTATACCCAAAATAAATATGAATAAATTTAGTTTGGAAATGCAATTTTATATAATTATATGCACCTTTTGGCTCAAATTAAATATGACTAGCATTTTATCGGAGGTTTAGGCTGTGGGAGGATTCCTCCTATATATCCATCCCCACATGGTTGTGTGACTTTTGGTATTATAAAAATGCAACTCTATAATTGGAGAACGATGCAATATTATTTTTTTAATAATGAACTTTATTTATTTATTTAGCTAAGCAATTTTAATGAACTTCATCAAATTAATTAATTATATATATTTTTTAATTGTGATTATATATATTCCATCTATTAATGTCGGAGAAAGTAGTAATACCAAATAAGGAGCTAGCTAGCGATCGATGTTATCCATAGACCAATGGAGAGGAACATGCATATGAATTAATTTGGTGGTGGGGCGTATACATCAATTAAACCTAGCTACTAGCAACTGTTGCTGCAGCCTGCCAATGTTTTCAGTTTGTCTTTGCTTGTTTTATACGTCTAACACAACATGAGAATTAATATATGATCGATGAATGATGTGTGTCAACGACTGTTGATGGGGGAATTCAGAAACTTTCTACTGTTTCTATATATACTTGTCAGTTGCTTCTCCCTCGATCAATATATATATATATATATATATATATTGAGCTTTGAATCCTAATTCTAAACTATTTAATTAATTAATACTACGTCCGTCCAAAAATAAACGTTATATTTGAATTTCAAACATATAAATAAAAAGTATGTTTGTTAATGCCTTTATTTATTTTTTTACATTGTATGTGATTACACAGTCCATCTTCATCGATCATAATTTATAACTGAAAATTTGTTTCTCACATATGAGTGTTTTTCTATAAATTAAAATCATTTATCTCACTCTCGATTTTTATCATCTTATATCTTAATTTAATATAACGGTATTATTTTATTTAGAATTATTACATGTAATTTCTATATACTATACGAGTATGTGACTGTTGGATTAAATTAAAATAAAAAATAAAAACGAGAGTGGAAGAGACGATTTAAATTTGTTGCTCCGTTCACCGAAGACTAGTAAATTAAGCTAATGAAAATTTAGTAAGTGGAGACAGAGAGGAATGAAATTTCCAGAATATTTAATGAGGAAATAACTTAGAAAATATAATTGTAAATACGGAAATGATAACTTTCCTTATTATATATATATATATATATATATTAAAATTCTTATTATTTTGATAATTTCTATTATTAAATTAAGTATTTCTTATTCTTCGAGTAATTTATATAAAATTATTATTTTTATTTGTAATTCATAAATTAATTTTATAATATTATAGTCTTCTTCGTTGTATCAAAACTTTAGGATTCTTAGTCACAAAAATAATTTGTTTCCGGCGGCGGAACTTATATTTTTATTGTTTCGTTGTTCCTGTTAGCTTTCGCCAATTATTGATAATATTGATGCCGACTTTTACCCATTTCTATCAGCTTCTACCGATTATTAATGATGGTGATAGTGTTGATGTTGTTGTGTTATTGGTTACAAGTTAAAAATTATTGCTTTTCTACTCTTAACTTGAGGGAATGTTGTTTTTATTATTATTATTATTATTATGATAATTTATATTATTATATTAAGAAAAATTATTTTTTAAATAAATTAAAATATAATTTATATATTAATCATATAATATTATATTCTGCTATGATATAAAAGAAAAAGTGGAGAGAAAAAAACTAACGGGAAAGGCTTAATTGGAGGGTACTGCGGTGAGACGCACAGTAATTGGTGGGGGAGGAGATCCCACACCCCAGAGAGAGAGAGAGAGATGAATCAAGTGCGATTCTTGATTTTGATAATCTCGAGAAAAAATATGTATCTGCAGGGTGATTGATGATGATCGAGAACACGATGAAGTGGAGGACTATTATACACTTTTTGGATTATATAATAAGTGAAATATTTTTTGATGATTATGTAATATAAATTTTAAAATGTATAAAAAATATATTAAAATAATTTATTTTTAAAATATTTAAATTATAACTAAAAGTATAACATAAAAATATATTAAAATTAAATTTAATTAAAAATAAATTATTTTAATATATTTTTTATGTATATTAAAATTTATAATACACAATTGTTAATTTTTTTTTCATTTATTATGGGACAGAAAGAATATATATATATATACTCTCTTTGTCCTAAAAAGACTGAACCTAGATATCTTTTTCATCGTCTAAAAAAAATAAATTAATATATTATTTTTAGTTTGTAATTATTTTTTTATTTTTATTTTATGTCATACTAAAATTCTATTTTTCTCCCTTTATTATTATGAAATATATTTATAAGAATAATTTTATAAAAAAATATATTATCTTCTAAAAAAATAATTTTTTTAATTTACGTATTTATTTATTTTTAGAATAGAAAGAATATATATATATATATATGTACGCGACTCTGATCGAGCTGCACTCCTGACTACACGGGTCAGCCCACTAACTCGGATCATGTTCACATTCATTCACTGAAAGATCTATTGTATTAAATTAAAAAGCAGCGAGTCAGAAATCGTGCGTACATACATACCTACTGTCTCCCTGATTACACTGACTCCATTCAACATTAATGTATCCGTGTGTGTGTGTGTGTGTGTTCATGTTAAATGGGCCGGACTGCAATGATTTGATATATCATCATAAAGCAGTGCTACACCTTTGCAGAAAAAACAAAGCAATCAAATTCATGTTTGAATGTAACGTACGTGTCTATTTATCATCACATATAACGATCTATTATTATGTATATATTAATCTGAATACACATTCTGCATATAATTTAATTATGACCAAATGTTATATATATATATATATATATATATATATATATATATACACGCACACGCTCAGACACACACACATATATATTAATGTATATATTTTATTTGTTCCATAAAAATTATAATATTTATTTTTTTTTGAATTTTTTATAAAAATTATATTTTTTTTAAAAAAATTAATAATATAAATTATCTAAATTACTCTTATTTTATTAAATATGGTTTATCACTTCCATTATTATTCTCTTACTTAAAATTATAAGATTAATATTATATCTAACTATTTTAATCATTATTCTTTTTTTAAAAATTATAATATTATTATTTCAAATATTATTTTTATTTTTAAAATTATAAAATTTAATTTATTAAATTTTATAAAAAATTAAAATATTATAATATTTTTGAAAGGGAAGGAATGAGTATGTATTTAGTCCAAATTCTCTTATTTGGGAGACCCATGTGGTCCCAGTGAACCCTAACCCTAAGTACAGTTATTAATTTTCTTACAAATTTTGCAGCTGCAGTGTTCGAGGTTTGCAATAGTACAAAAAAGCTGATCAAGCGCAGCTCTTTCCACCTTTGAAAAGATCAGATGGAGAGAAACTTAGTACTTCTTCCTGGATCCAATGGAGTAAGATCAGCTGTTGCTTTATTATTTTAGATAATTTTTTCAGTATATTTATTATATACATATATGGGGGCCATTTTCTTAAATAATGTTATAAAGATTCAAACAAGCATTTCACTTAGTCTCAAGCATTACACCGAGGATTTTACAGTTTTTAAGCATTCTCAATTATTGATCTGTTACAATTTTCATGGTTTATCTTATAGTAGATGGAAGGAAATTACATTGACAACAGTGGACGGTTGTCGTCGATACAAAGTCTTCAATCTTCTAAAATTTCTAAGAAAATTTATGATTAAGATTAAATTTTCAACCATTGGTTAATAATCCTACCTTTAATTTACAACACGTCAATCATGTAAATCTACCATTTCTCTCTCTCTCTCTATATATACCATATATATGCATGTATCATGTAAGAAAGGTAAAGGTTGTGGTTCACATGCTAGCCTAGCCGCACAACTTAAATATTTTCAAAAGTTAAATACAAGAAAGGTTCACAACCGCGCGCACACAGTACACAGTACTTCAATATTACAGGATTTAAGGAAGAATATATATATATATATATATAGCTCATTAACGTCCTGAACAGATAGATCTCAGTGTCCCCTTAAATAAGATTTTCAATTCGAATCTTATTAATAGATAAAATAATTTTGGGATAATTTTTTTCTTATGGGTCAAATAAGAGCTCGATTTCAAATTTAGTCGATACCTAAAATAACTACCAAACACTGATATGTTTAGACCAAAAAAGCTACCTATATATAGCTCTCTTAAAAGACTTCAAATATGAAGCAAATTTAAAACAGCATCTTCAGTTACCGTATGGGTAAACTTTGGTTCTTTTTTTTTTAGCTGCGTTCATATGAAGGTTTAATTAGACAATGGTATTATGCTGCTTTCCTTACCCATTCATGAATAGCATATATTTACTGCATAATGCATGATTTAATTAATAAAGTTTTTAAATAGATACGTAAGGGGTTTTTGTTTAAACTAATTAACCAGAGCCTACTTTCTTTTAAATATGGATTCGTCTGTAAACGATGGCTATAAATCAACTCAAACAAATCACTTAGAAATCTAACGAAGCATATATATTGGTCCTCACAAGAACAAATTAATGCAGAAAAAGGTGGTGGAGATACACACACACACACACACACACACACATAATAAAGTCGCATAGATTAAATAATAATATATGCAAGAGATTTCTCTCTAATTAAGTACTAGGCTAACCCAAAATTTTCTCGTTAATTCTTAATTAACATAACTACATAAACAACTAATCCAGAGAAGCAAATAGGTGTTTCTGATGGATCTTCTTCATTCAGCTGCAACAATGACACATTAATTAGACATATATCTAGCACAGACTTAATTATCAAGCCCTAAAAGCCTAGTTAGGTCCCCAGCTCACATCATTAAAACAATGACACACATGCACATGGATATTGACATATTGTATATATAGGCCCTGATTTTAGGCAGCAACATTTCCACAACAATCAAAAAAATTTGGTAAACAATATTTAAATGCGCCCTAAATTTTACAAATTGAGTTGGACGTACTGCCATGTTTCAACTAGTGCAAATTAACAGTAAAGAAAAAGTGATGTGCAATTTATATATCACCTTCCAGAAATATTTAGGGAGATGTGAGAATAGAGGGTCCATGTGAGCGTAGAAATACCTAGCTAGAAACCACAACTGGATATAAATATATGTAGCCATCAATATGATAGCTAGCTATATAAGTTATGCGGGTAATGTCCATTTCTCCAAAGACACACACTAACCCTAAATGGGTTATATATAGGAGTATATTATACGAGTCAAATTCCTCCTGCTCCTTCATTGATATCCCCACCACTTGTAGGGTTATCATAACCTGAATTCCATGGAAGAGCATAAGGAAAGGAGAAATTACTGTTAGAAGGTGTTTGATAAAAGCTTGCTCCTCCTCCTTGATCATTAACTCCAATCCTCCTATTGATCAAATCAACCGGCCTCTGGCGAGGAGTCATGGGAGGAACCATACTTACCACTCCCTGAGCCGGCCCACCAGCAGGTAATGCCGTAGGGATATGATGTTCGTTGCAGGCGTAGCGAATCAAATCGGCATTAGCTGCATCAAGTTCTTTTTGGAGCCGCTCAACTTGTAATTGGAGGTAAGATATTGCACCAACGCAGCCATAAACTGGGTCCCGCACTCGGGCCTCTGCTTCATAGGCGAGGGAGTTCACAGCGTCCTCTCTTTGATGAGGGGGGAGTTCATTGAGTAGCTTAGTTACGTTGCTTGCACCAAAGATTTTGTGAACGTTGAAGAATTTCTGGGGTTCTTCTGGTGGGAAATATGGCGCAAAGATGCAACCTGGCATACATTTTCGCCTCAACAACTTGCAGGCAGCACATGGAGAATTGTAAGAGTTGGATGAAGCCATTCTCCTTTTAACTGCAGCATCAGGAGAAAACCAAGTAAATATTCCCCACTACTGATTTGGTGATTGATCATATATTTCCCTGGTTTTTTCTTGGACATGCAAGATGTTATTTTTTTCCATTGGAACTTGACTACTTGGCATAATGGTCCAGTACGTATCCTTACTTACATTTGACATTCCCCTTATGCTGATCTTTTCTGCTATTGATCTGTGTTATGAGACAATAAATACGAGTTTTCTAGCACTTTTAAACTTTTAGAAGAGGTGGTGACTTGATAATCCGCCTTACTTATCTTCTGTTGTATATCATTTCTTTGGCCTGACCTATTAATTGATTGTTCTATATTCGTGATCATTTCTGTTTACTGTAGGAAGAGTTGTTTTGTTTTAACTTTGTAACAGATTTTAATTTCAGAAATAAAATAAAATAAATTTATCCATTTTTCCTAAAGCTTCATCACATGGACATCAGCAAATATTTGTGAACTAAACCGAATTTCCTGCAATTAGTTTTCCATATGGCTCATATCTCCTAAATCCCGACTCTAGATTTACACACACACACACACACACACACACATATACACAGAAGCCCACTCATCTGCACATGCATACACACTTGAATCTGAAGAAGAGTTTTCATGCTTCAATTTAATTGTCTAGCTCGCTCTTTCTCTTTGATTTATATCTTTTCACATCCTTTGCTTGATTTCACGTTTTCTATGGTGGTTATTTAATTCTGTCTTTTCTTTTAATAATCAACAACCGATCTCTGTCTCTCTGCGCTTGTTCACTGTTAAACTTGGAAAATATTCAGTTGCTTCCCGTATTATAAAGTATTGATGATCACACCAGCTTCTGAAACCTGGTGAAGTTAGGGAGATCTGACTAGTGCAATCACCCATAGTTATGTTTTCACCGCAGGGGTAAAATGCCACAGATTAGAAAACAACTGTTGTTCAATAATTCACACACACACAGATAGGAAAACCCTAGATCAGAATAGTGCAACTCACTGCAGGCGTATAGTATCCCTTTTAGTCTTTACCTTTCCAAGGAAAAATAAAAGAAAATTTGACATAAAAATGCAATAAAGAAGCTTGATGAGTTACCTCTTTGTGATCTATATAGCAGGTTTCTCTCGTGAATAGAACAAAAAGAATGTTACCTTTGTTCCGTGTTGGAGCTAGCTGATCTTTCAGTATCTGTAGCTCTTTGTTTCTCAAAGTTAATTAGCTTCAAAAGTTAATGGAGATGAGCCCTAGAATGAGAAAGAAACCCTAATTGGAGGGAAAGGGAGAGAGAGAACCAAAAAGGCATTGGGGAGAGAAGGAATTGAGGCAAAGAGCATTTAAGTGGATGGAGAGGGAATGAATGGAATAGGCAAAGGGAGTAATAAATGAGAGAGGGACACTAAATAAAGATGACTATGACAGTACTGCATCTAACAATAATATCATTGAAATTTGCCTCTGTAATTGTCATGCACTGTGAGAGACAATTAACCCATAAAATCTTATTCCTTTCATTCTAGAAATTTTCTTCCCCTGTACACTTTTTATTAAATATAAAATAACTGGGATGGAGTTTGTCTAGAACTCTTGTGATTTTTATCTGTTTGCGTAATTCTTGTTTTTGATTTGTTTGATAATCCGACCTGAAATTGAATTTGTGATTATTTTAAAAGCGGAAAAAACAGAAACGAGTTTTAGTTGTGGTTCAAGCTGGGGATATCCAACCTGAGAAAAAAATGAGTCTTAAGTTTTTTGTTGGTTCTTTTATACTGTATTAGGTCTTTCATAATTCAAATTCTGGATTTCCCAATAAATTGTATTAGAGCCATGATTTAAAGATCTAAAGATTCTGAGAGACCTTACACTTGATATTGATCGAGATTCACAATTTGTTAAGATAAAATGTGAGTTTGCCGATCTAGTCCCACATCATTTCTATAGTATTAAGTTAAAGACTTAATATGCAACTTCAAAATTAATAATATAAGTTTTGATTTAAGTTGAATTTAACAATGAAGTATATAAAAACTTTCGTTAAGACATTGGGTCCAAACTAAAAACCTATAAATATTTACAGCATTCATTGTCAACTATTCATTAAGAAAAATAGTTAACAGGAAAAAAAAGAACAAACAAAAAACTACTGTATTCTTGAGAAACGGCTAGTATTATTTTTCAGTCCAATGAATTGTGGACTGCTGCCTTTGCCGCCCTGCCTTATTGCTGTTAATTTGTATATCTTTCGACTTTCTGACATTTACACTTATGCACCATAAGATAAATACCAAGTGTCTGGTAAATGGTAATGCTCGAAGGACACTTCACAAAGGTAGGAATTCGAAACTTAATAAAAGTCATTTGAGGTTAGGAATATCTGTTGCACGACTGCACACCAAAGAAATATAGATGGCTTTTCCCGTTTAAAAAAGTAAAATAATTCTCTCTCTCTCTCTCTCTCTCTCACACACACACACACACACACACACACACATATATTAGAAGAAAATAATCCATCTCTGTGATCCAAAATGAAAAGCAGATATGAAGTCCTGTGTTATGCACGCTGACCAGAATGTTTATTGTTGAGAATAATTAATTAATTAATTAATTAATACTCCAATAAGTTAAGTGAAAGTAGAAGGAAAAGGATGACTTGTGAGATTCTTATACCTAACTCTATGGCTACGCATGCATTGGCTATTTGGCTTGCAATTATTCTTGAATTTAAATTCAAGGGTCCAAGATTAATCTGCAGCATGATTAATATTCTATATATAAACATATTCAAGAATATCATTACTGACTGATGAAGAAGAATGATCCGTTTCGTATACTGTTATGTTCAAGAAAATGAAAGAATAGATTAAAAAATAGGAAAAAAAAATAAAAATAAAAACTAAAATTGTTGGACTTGGGAAGTAATTAGGTCAAACCTATTGCCCCTTGGCGCTTGGGTTACTCAACTAGGCTACTGGCTGGTTAGACTATAAAAGTGAATTTTATACTATTATTACTATTCAGTTATATATATGTTCAAAGTCAACCATATTACTAAAACTTTACGTCTTATGAGTTGTTGAAAGTTTTATTTAATTCCCGTTTTGTCGATTTTTAATATTTTCTGTCCTCATTTTATTATAAAGGCAAATTATATCCTTTAGCATTTTCATAATTTAGTTCTTTTAAATGACATCATTTTCATCTCAAATAACCCAACAATACAACGGTATTTTTACGTTTGTGATAAAAACGTGAGTATGTCAATAATTTTTTATTTTTTTATTTTTTTAAGTGGATGGGGATGTCAATAATAATTGCTCTTCTTCTTCTTCTTTTCTCACAATATTTTAAATTTGAAAACCCAAATTTATACAAAATTACTAGGAGGGTAAACAAGTCGAATATTGACGTATTTAGATTTTACTCGTATATTTAGCGAATTTAAAATGAAGTTTGTGTATATCTCGTTCAGCTATTGAATTAAGACCGAATATGAATCAAGTCCGAATAATTTAAAATTTTCGAATAAATACTATAAAACATCAATACAAAAAATAATTTAATAAGATCCAAATAATTTATCAAACTTTTAAATGTGTTTATATTTTATTTATTAATATTTTAAATTAAATTTTTAATCAAATAATTTTAAAAAAATCTTGAATCGTTTAATTATATTTATGCTCTGAAAAATTACCAAAAGGCAAAGGTACATGTAATAAAACGTTGGAGTAAAAGTGGGGTGTGGACAGATTTGAGTTGATGGGTGAATACAAAATAGGGTAAGTTGGAGTAGCTTTGTGATTTATGGTGGTGCCCTCATAGCTTAAAAAAGTAGCTAATATAGGGATGTCGTAAAACCCGGTCTACGCAAACAGACATCTTGCTCCTTCTCCCACTGGCCCAATCCTCCTGTTAAGGGTTACGATCCCCATGTTTTAGTGAGGGCCCAAACCAGGCCCACCACCTTCACCGTACGCGGTACGCCTTTATCCGGAGAAAAACAAGGAGACTCGCATCCTTTTGATTGGTTTGAATTGGTAAAAGAGTCATGTTGTATCGTTTTATTATAAATTTAAATTTGATTATTCTTGTTCAATTATTTTTAAGTAATAGTTTAAAAATAATAAATAAATAAATAAATAATAAAATTTTAAATTTTACATGAATAATTATAAATAATTTTACATTTGTACAATACTTTGATCGATTAGTCGTTTTCAAAAGATAAATTCTTTTTGTACTATAAAATAAATCTTGGTGATGGCTATTTCACAAATTACTTTTGTTGGTTCCATAAAATTTTTAAAAATGACATTACTCTTTAATTTTGTTCTAAAAATTCTTCTAGACCTCCGCCTAGATGTTAGGTGATCCTCTAATATTATTTGTAATATTATTGGTCCTTATATTAGATATGTGAGCCTCAAACTAGGTGCTAGTAATTCTATGAATTTAGTTAGGGTATATTGGATACTGATTGGACATTATAACTTATAAATATGTATAGTTATATCAGATGTTATTAATTCATATGTTCTATATAAAATGTCTTATTTTAATCAATTTATAAAAAAAAAAAAATTCACATGTTATTACTCCGTACATTTTATAAAAAATATCTCATTTTAATTATTTAAAATTAGCTTTCATAATTTAAAATTTTTAAAATTACTTGACTCAAGCTCATTTAATTTAGTGAACAAGATATGATTTTCTTAACTTCTTGATCCTAAGGCACATGGTGCAGGCTAGCTAGCTTAGAATGGTAGATGATCAAAGTCACGAGCTGGGATCGATGTTATATCTCATATGTCCCCTCTTTATCCCGGATAACGGTGTGATTCATCCTTGTAGCTTTGATTCTTGTATTGTGGCATAGTATTCTCATAAATCTCATACATTCACTTGTCTTATATTGTGCTTTTTTTCTTTCTCTCTCGTATTCTTTCTCTTATACTCCATTGATTTTATATTAAATGTTTTAACGGTGTTTCTCATTATCATGTGATCTTTAAAAAAATTAACAAGTACATTAAATTTATGTGTTAATATTCAATTATTAACAAAAAATCTATACGGTCCACACCACATGTCAGAAAACTCGTGAAGGCGTATCCATCTAGTTATCAATCTGAATTTGGGTTGGATAGGTTAACTATCGGAGAATCACACCGCATACTGGGTGATGAGCTTATTTAGTTGGTTACCTATCTAGTTTAAAAAACAAAAATAAAAATGTAGGAGACATGTTGAGATAAAATTCGCATATTATGATATATTTTCTCTCTCTATATAGTAATATCTACTTAACTATAGCTAGTACGTATCGATTTGTGCTAACGAATAGAAGTACTTTTATCAATTTTGAAATAAGGATAATTATAAAAAAAAATATTTAATTTTAAAGAGAAAAAATATTATAGAAAATTATTTTTAATATTAGATAGATTTATAGTAATAGTGATATGATACCCAATTTATTATACAGCAATATGTTAGAACTTCATGTAATTTTATAGTCTAAAATAGGATCTATCTTTAATTGTGAAATAGACCCGAAGAAAATAATTATATAATTTTAGAACATAGAGCATTTATTTTCTAATTTCAATGTGTAGGAAGATGAAATATATATCTGTATAAGGTTCGGGTCACAATTAAAAGTGGTTGTGCATCAAGATCCAACCATCCGAATCAAGATCTTATAGTTGGATTCAAAAATAAAAATTTGTTATGTTCAAAATAACTGCGAATCTTTTAATAACTATGTTGAGTCTGTATAGTATCAACACCCCCGCAGTTATTAACTATAAGACTATAATTATTTTTTGACATCGTATGATGATAATTTAAATGATCTAAATGACATGGCTGAATTCTAATCCACATTCACAGTTATCTGCGAACACACACGCACACACACATATAAAGTCTACCACTGCTTACTTATTCTTCCACTATTCAAATTGAATTTTTTTCAACACTGTTGTTGTTCATATTTTTGTGGTTGGTTGGTTGATTGTTATATACAGCATATTATGCTGCTCTCTAAGTTGTTTTTTCCGGCGAAGACCCATTAGTGGTAGCAACATGTAGTGTGTTGAAAATTTTCAAAATCCTCTATAATATAAAATTAATAAATATATTTTAATATATTTATTACACAATTTATGATGAAAAGATGTAATGGTTCAAGACATCTTTTGAAGTTTA
>JAUMHB010113343.1:0-28595 GCA_032359685.1 Pittosporum tobira | reverse complement strand
ATAAGTTTTTGAATTTTATTTTAAGATAAACTCTTTGATTTTATTTTTTTGCAAATAATAATCTATTATAATTTTTTATTGATACATCTATTATATGTTAAATTCGCAAATATCTTTTTTTTTTAAATATATAATTTTCATGATGTGAAACTAATATGTTTTTTGGTCCAAACTAATTCAAAAGAAGACTATAAAAGGAGTGGATCAAAACATATGAAGACTATGGGTGAGAAACTAAATGTGTTAGTATATGTAAAGTCATTATCATTTATGCAACTTAATTAAAATACAACCATAAACTAATTAGGTTTTTTATTATGTGACTCATAAATAGATAGGTGTATTTATATATCAATAAATGTCAAGATATAATTACCAAAAAGACAAATTGAGTAAGTGGATTAAGGCCCTAGTTAAGGGGTATTTTTGTCATATTTATGGCAAAATATTGAACCAAAGATTTTAAGGTGTGTGCTTTATATATATATATAGATATAGATATGATGGAAACATTATGAGTCTTAAACTAGTATGATACGGAAGATTTACAATTGAGGTTCAGTTTGACAATTGCAGTTATTAGGGTTTTGGAGATTATATTCTCAGTAGATGTATAATTATTGGTTTTTATTGTTAAGCTGACAAGTCTAAAGCTCAAAATGTTGTACTTCTGATTCGGCGAACTATTCAAACAGCTTAAAGTTGCATATACTCCAAGAGGAAACTTCAGTCTACGTGATTTCCACCATGCTGTCACTAATTTGCCTACTGATGCTTTCTCTCCCAAATCTAACAGTTCTGGAGTTGTATCTTGTGATGGTAATATATATATAAATACATGCAGACATGTATGTTTGAAAAATTTCATTCTGCTATTATGTGTTTTAATTGTTATAGTGTTGGAGTATTTTATTAGTTTCTTCATCATTTCCCTCAGATGTGAAACTTCCAAGCATCCTGAGTGATGAAGTCTTGTACTCATGGATAGGTCATGAGAAAGATATCACTAGAAAAGTGATTCTGATTAGCTCGAGTCGAGTTGAAAATCTGGACTCCGTAACCAAACAGGCACTCATGGTTTGGCCCCTGTCCCAATGTCTTTCATTATCTTTGTGATTTGATTATAATTGGTTCCTTTGCAAGATAAGCTGTGAATTCTGAGATTTTCGTGGTTTTCTTGGTAGGATGCAGCTGACAAGTGTGTTTCAGTGGAGTTTGTTTTGCTGGAGCAAAAATCGAGCTATCTCAGTGATCTACCTAATAATATCAATAACTTTGTAACACAAATCAATGACCTTGAGAACTGCTTGTTCCGAACATTTCATCCAGGTTTAGCACACCACTTGTTTAGATACAAATCAATACACAACTTCACATGATCCGATAAGACTTTGAAAAGCTTACATTTTATAACCCTGTTCCATAGTAATTTTCGGGAGCTATATAGTGGACATTCTGAAGAGCTAATGAAAAGGTATCTGAAAAAACTTAATACTATATTAGAACTTGTCAAGGTCTGCCAAATTGGGTGATAAATAGTGGATAGGGACCTTGGTCTAGATTCAAACATGAATGTAGTAATGTGTGCCAAAATATGCATATAATTAAGGCATGATAAAACTACACTTGAGTTGGGAACTACAATTATTGGTTATATTATTTACTGGTTAAGGCCATATTTGCAGATGCAAAGGTATTACATGCCCTAGTGAAACGATGGCTACAAGAATTGAAGGATGACATGGAAGAACAACTACAGGCTAATTTCAACTTTAAGAGAGATCTTGTAGGCTCTCTGAAGCAGATATCCTGCAACTTATGCCCATCTTACAACCAGTTGATTGAAGAATTCACTCCTTGTCAGGTATTCTATATACTTATTGTCCGTCTAATTCCTGAATGTTGGGTTACATTAGGTTTCCGTAAAAGCATATTGCGTCTTCTTAGGCATTTTATCCAAATCAATTCTAAGGATTTTGATGAATGCCAAATCAGTTTAAGAATATGTTCTGTTTTTCATCTTGTGGTGTGTTCAGGGGAATGTAAAGTCGCATTCTTTCTGTTTTTTGGGTATTATCTTCATTTCTTTCAACCACATTATTTTTGCACATTAATTAATAATTATACACTCAACATTGTATTATAGATCTTTTTTTGGCTGTACCAACAAACAGACATGCAGGTGTCATGGCATGCTGTTAGATGATGAACATGGAAATAAGATCAAGAGGTCTTCTTGTCCTCTCACGGGCAATAATCTAGGACCCTTTGATCTAATTGAAAATTCTGTGAAGGTTGGAGAGCAAACAATTCTGTTGATGCCCTCTTTTCGGTGCTGTCTGAAGCTCCAGCAAGTAACTTTACCTGTTGACTTCAATGTTATGGAGAGGACTAACTTACGTTCTCTAAGTGAAGGTAGACCTCAAGCCAGAATCCCTTTCTTTATTTAATCTATTTTGGAGCTAGTTTCAGTTTCTAGAGAAGGGCTACAGGCTAATCATTTTTGTATTATGGAGTATATTGGTAACTTTTGAGCCTTGGTGTTCTCCTTAAGAGGACTGAGTCTCACCCCTTGAGGCTCAAGTTCAATCAATTTGGTCTGTTCAGCATGCACTTTATTAATTATTTGGCTTATTCAAACAGGGGTTATATTCGGGCCCTCCTACATTGTTACTCCATCAAGTTCTCCAGACTCAGATGATATTGACAAGTCAGAGCTGAATTCTCAAAGTGCGTGGAAATCTTTTTATTTTTTTAAAGTTCAGGGCCTGCAATTTTTTGATGTTAAATCAGAGAGCTTATATGATATTAGCTCCCTCCCAAAATTAGATATCCACTTTGGACATATATTCTTTTTATATGGAGTTTGATTATAACATAATACATAATCAATGGCAAAGTACAAACTTATTGAAGCATCATGAGATTTTGTGAGTTGTCACTAGCTAGTAATTCTTTAGAATCTAATGTTGGTTCCACTTTCTGCTTTCTCTGTGTAAATTGGCAGTTTTTCTGGGGCTTTGTAGTGCACTACAGTCTCTGGACCAGGGTTTGGTCTGCTCTTCAAATTGTAATATCGAAACACTGAAGCAGACTTCCTTCCAGTGCTATTATGTTCTCTTACCTTCAGACGAAGGGCTGATGCTTCTAAGGGTAATTAATCTTCTTCGTTTCTTTAGGAAAATTTAGCTCAAAATCCTCAAGTTTCTTAGGCATTGAAAGTTCCGTCCCTCAAGCCTTTAAAATCGAGTGATCTATCCCTGCCAACTAATTCACTTAATAATTCTTAGCAGCCAAACTCCTGGGTGCTTAAAGACCACTCATTCTATTCTGTTTGACCTCCCTTGCATATTATTATGGAACTTGCAGCGACTGGCAGGATCAGAGGAAGTCTTGCCCTACCCTGATTTCAATCAGTTCCTTGATTCTAAATCTGCAAAGGATATTGAGGACTCCATTCGAACGTCTTTACTAAAGGTTGGCTTTCCTTTTCAGGAAAACTGTATGTCTATATTTTCAATATGCTGGTTTGAATCTTCTCATTTTTCAAGATAAATTTTACTTGGCTTAAGCATTCATTTTAAAGGCTGGTCAAACTGTAGATTATATATTAAGCTGATTTCAGAAGCTACTGCCACTAAAAATAATGTACTTTCCAAAGAAAAGCAAATCCATGACTTAACAAATTTGCATGGCGTTGTGTGGAACTAAGTTGGCTGTATGCAGCATGTTTAAAATGTTGGGTCATAGTTTGAGGAGAAATTGACATAATATTCTGGACCTAGAAGAGTAGCATTGTAATCGTGAGCTTCTCAATTTTATGGAAATCTGAAGATTAATTCTCTGCTAGAAGATAGATAGCTTAACTAATAACAGACTAAGAACTAATCTTCTTTAAGCTGAAGTTGTTATTTCTTGCATTAAAAGTGGCATTTTCATGTCCTATTATTGTTCCCAGATGGAAGCAAGTGACTACAATCCTCTCCTACATGAGAGAGGCTACCATCAAAAACTGAACGTGTTTGTAAAAGAGAGCTTGCAATTCGGGTAATTACTTCTCTACTGACCTTGAACCTTCTTTTTATACAGAAAAGGAGGTACATAATACAATCTTTCTCAAAGTGCAGTCAATTTGGGAAAAACTGGGACTTTCATATGGTTCTTAGTTTATATTCTTCAATGGCAATGGGATTAGTGACCTCCTCTTATTCAGGGTGCGAAAACTTGGTTCGTTTTTGAATGTTCACTGAAATCGAGCTGCTAAATGTTGTTTCGTAGGGACTTGATTGTTTCCATTCTAAACTGTGAAGTTTGTAATATTATGACTGAGTTGGGGTAAAAGTTAAATAATTGGCCTTGATTTGACAATAGATCAACTTTTTTTTTTTTAATTAATAAAACTTGAAAAAAAGTTGATATGTTCTTCATATCGTTCGCAGGCAATCCTTCCATTTGTTTTGCATTTTATTTAGTTAAGTGAATTGTGTTTGCGACTTTGCGTAATACATTTGTAGATGTATTTTCCTATCTTGTATGCGACCGCATCAGTTTTTTCCGTTTACAAGAATAACATTGTATATGGTAATAACTAGTCTAGGGCACACTGTCCCTTCAGGCGATTGAATTATGTGGAAGTATTTGTTCATCTTATAATGTGGCATTTGATTAAGCGAATAATAGAACGAGCTTATTCTGTAAATCCTTAAAACCCTGGGGTAATGGTTGTTGTGCTCATCCTTGTTAGATGATTGCTAACATCTTTATGCGATTTAGGTAGTTATATGCTATTACAGAAAAATAGTTGCCATATTGACTTGTAATGTGATTTGGCTCAGTTCATTACCTCCAAAATTGGAAGAGTCAAGCTGTGAACCAAGCTCTACCCATCAAGATTTTCAACAAGAGGCAATACCACTGCTACAGCAAGATACTGATATGGTAATTGTAGAAGAGGATCTCCGAAGGTTGGATTCGAAAGGCAGAGAAGATAAAACTACTGATAGCATTATAGAGGAGTGGGACCAGCTGGTTGTGAACGAAATCCCAGAGATAAACTGTGTAGAAGAGGCTATACCATCAAAGCAAGATAGTGATATCATAATCATAGAAGAGGAACTACCCTCGTTGGATCCAAAAGCCGGAGAAGATAAAACTACTGCACGTATTACAGAAGAGTGGGAACAGCTGATTGTGAGTGAAAACTCAGAGAGATATTCTCCTACTTGTGCAGCGAAACCCAAGTTTGACCAACCTATCCTCTTGTTACAAGAGAGTAGTTATAAGCATCTGGATGAAAAAACTTCAAGGATACTAGAGAGGCTGGAGACACCTAGACAGCTGAGAAAGAAAATAGTTTCACCTGTTGTCTCAAGCAGTACTGCTACTGAAGTCTGTGTTTTGATGAAGAAGCCTCTCATTCCATCTGAGCCCAGACATGTTGCAGATCAAGGCATTGTAGCAAGCCAGTCATCTAGCCTGCCAATGAAACCCAATTTCCAAAGGCTTAAAAGAAAACTAAGATAATAAAGGATGTTCTTTGTGTTCAGCCAGATTTGCAGAATAAGTTGTCCATGAGGTTGGTTACTCTCATTATCTGTTTTAGTACCTTATGTTACTGTTTCAACGATCCTTGTGCTGCACAGGCTTTGCCTTTACATATCCTTGAGGTGTTCTCATATCAGAACCACATGCTCATCGAAGTTGAAAATTAACGAGTCCATGAAGGACTATGTTCGTTATTCTTATCAGAAAACAATTTATGTGAGCTACTTTCTGCAAACTTAGCAGTTAACAAACTGCTAGATTTGCAGTAGGCACTGCTTCTGCCTCTGTTAAACAATAATACGCAAAACGGTGAGGTCTAGTAACGTGAAAGACAATTTCAACCTATTGTAGCTAGATAGTTAGGACAATGAAATGGATTTAATCATGCTAGACTGTAGCGGAAGTTCCTGCCAAGTGATTATAATGTTATTATTTGTGGTGTTATATACCATATGTCATTTATGGAAGATGACGGCACACTTGAGTTGCACAAGCTTAAACGTATAACACATACTACCGTCGTCTATGCTATGCTAAGAACTAGAACCCCGAAGTGAGAGCACGCTTGGGGATGGCTTATGGAAACAGGTAGCAGCATTATATTTGCATTTGAGAAATTTCAGATGAGCCAGTTAAGCAGTAACCTTGTCATGATTCGTAATTGATTGCATCACCGAATAACTTATATCTACCACAGGACTGTTTGTATATTCTGGAACTAGGAATATCCAAAACCCGAAATACCCAAAGCTGTTTCCAGTATTCAGGATATGGTTTGAAAGTTTCCCATATACGATGTTTTGGGTAGGTCGAGTCAAAATTGGTGAAGATAGTAGAATTTGGGTTGGTGGAGTATTCATCATATTCTTCAGATGTATTAGCCAGCTAGATTCATAGGAGGCTCAATTCCTGCTAAAGGTCAATCAAAGGAAAAACTGAAGGGAAGCAAAGAAAAAGAAGATAGGCCATGTCCGGCGCAAGATACCTAACCCCTGTCGCCAACTTTTTGTTATTGGAAACGTGGAGTGGACCTTTTCTGTTCCTAGGGTTGGAAAATGGAAATGACCCATGTTAGTGCAACCAATTACGTCAAAAAATATGATTATTTTCTAGTCTTGGGAATTTATTATTGAGAGTGGGACCGAGGTTTAAAGTAGGATATTTCGTTTGCGGCATAAACGTGATTAAAAGGAAAAGTCAAAAGCGTATGTTACGTAGAAAATAAATGATTAGGAGATTTGTTTTTCTTCTCGGTATAAATAAGTAGTAAGGTTGTGTTTAGTTTTAGTCAAATTATTGTCTTAATTTTGTAGATTATTATAATAATGAAAATATTTCTATTAAATCAAATTACATCTTTTCCATTACATTGTAATCCGTATTAGCCTATTGCATCATATAATATAATTGATATAAAAAATAAAAGAATCATAATTACAGTTGATATGATATTTTAATTTAAAATTAATTTTATTCATTACACATCTCGCCAAATCACATCAAATGGTAAAAAAAAATAGCAACTTTTTTATTTTAGTGGTTCATAAGTTGCCCGTTGCCCATTTTAAATGGCTATTTTTAATAGACTGATAAGTTCCCCGAGTATGCACGCAATTTTTTTAAAGACGGACCTATAAAACTTATATCCATCTGTACATGTTAAGAAGCATCATTTTAAAAAAAATAAAAATAAAGAAGACATCATTGTAGTAATAGTGTTATTACATAAAGAAACATGTACATTTTCACAGCATATAATAGAGTTGGATTTTATTTTTTTTAATTATTGAAACTGATTATATTTTATTTTTAAAAAATTAATTATTTTTAATTAATTTAAAAAAAAATTGTAAGTTAAATAAAATTTATATTGTCAACTTATTTTTAAAAATTAGTCAATAATTTTTTTTTCACCTTATAATTAATTCTAGTTAACAAATAAATTTAAATTTTAAAAAAAATAAATTGTATCAAACAACTTTATATTTCTAAATCCCCCACCATTTTCATTACATGCCTCAACTTTACACCTCAGAAGTCAGACCTCAACAAAAGAGGGAAAGAGAGATATATACATGGAGAGCTACTTGAACTGGACAACAGTTACCTATATTTGACGCAACGGTGACATTCTGTTACAGAAGAGATTTAAAACGTCTCAACTCAAGTTCAGGGGTGGGTAGCCTCCTATGGTCCCATCCAAGATATATGACCATTCCACCATTTTCGCCCTCTATAATGCATATCACTATTCTCTCTCAATTATTGCATATATTAATGAATAAAATTAAAAAAAGAAGACAAAAAAATTCAACTCGATGCACATTCTATGTACAGGAGAAAGGTGGGGGTTAGGTATGTAAATCTAGAAGGAAGAGCTTGTCTGATCCGATTTGGTCTTCAAAATCTTTCAACTCAGAACGCGTTGATCAAAAATTTTCTTTATGAAAATCAAATTTGGTGGAGGTCTTGTGCGAAAAATCCGAAGCTAGCTGTCTCAACTCTTTCACAGGTGGTGGAGCCCCACAGTAAAACACACCTGATAATCCACAACAGACAAATATTAACAATGACATGTTCGGCTCTAGTTTACTCTCAAAAGTTGAGATAAATACAGAAACACTTTAAACGACGTGAAACGCTAAAAATCTTTAAAGTTTCATTATGATTGTTCGTAAACTTTATGTGACATTAATTTATTGTTATTTCAATATTCATCAACGAAGTATACTACTACTATCTACCCACCATAGAGATGTGTAGCTCTTTTGACAAAAAAATTGAGTAGGAAACGTTTGACTGAAGCAAATCTCTCCATATTCTTCACACATTTTATTTGGCATACAGGGTCGGGTCCTCTTCATTAGTCAGATTATTAAGTGCACTTATTAGTCAAATAAAGAATCATTAAATAAACCCCATTCTGTGATTATACTTGTAAATTACGTATTAAACTAAAATTCGAATTATGGAGACTCACCAATTCGGCTATTGGCGTGGTTGAGCGCGATGCGCTTGTAGACGTTGCGCCAATTGGGCTTGGCAAAATGCGACTTCACACGAGTACCAGAGACCACGTCGACACCATTTTTGGCATGGTTAATCGACTGAAGCATAGTAATGAGAGCGGACCTTGCATCTCCTTCTTCGTAAACACTTGTGCAGTAATTGTGCATTTCAATAACTCCATTATTGTCCAATTCTGCAACCTCATCCATCACCCCTTTAAACCAGTCAAACGAGCCTTGTTCCCTTGTGACCCAGTAAAAATATGCCCTCCTTGTTTTGAAGTTACTGCCACTTACTGACCCTGAAGTTTTCCTCTTTGATGTTACAGGAGTAGTAGAATTTGTTAATGGGCTGCCATTGTTAGGGCTAGGTGTCCTTGTCCCATTTTCGAGGACGGTTTCTTCTTCCTCCTTGGCCTTCATGTTGTTCACTATGTCCTTCACTATACTGATCATTGGTGTAGCCCCAATTCCCAGTCCGACCAGTAAGACGACATCGTATTTCTTGTAGTCTTGTGCTGGTGCACCGTATGGACCATCAATCAACACTCTTGGAAAACTTCAACATTCATCATCAAATTGTCAAAACACATACGCATTATTGAAGACTCCTATGTCTCTACATATATACTTTATTTAGTTAGTACAAAATAAATAGTTGAAATCAACACTCTATAGTTATTTATGTTCCTCACAATTTATTTTAAATATAATTTTAAATTTATTTTTAAATTATAAGTTATTAAAAAAAAGTATTAATTAATTTTTTTAAATTAATTAAAAATATTATTATATTTCATATATATATATATTAAAATTAAAATAATAATTTAATAATAAAAATAAACTATAAGTTGTCAAAATTAGCTGAGCCAAACAGGACCTATATGTGGAAACAAATCATGTGGTTATTTTGGTGAAACGTATCAGTCGTGGATGAAAAGAGATACGTTGCACATGATATATGGCCCACCCTGTAAAAGATATGTGGTGAACATGTAATGTGGACAAAATGTACCGAGTGATATTATTGATAATTGTTACTTGGCCGAATATTTTCTTTTTTACATGTTTGAAAAACAAATATTTCTTCTGTTTTATTTATATTTTAATATTTATTTTTTAAAATATTTTATTTTATTTGTAATATATTTAATTTAAAAATTTTAATAATATTAATTATTTAAATTATTTTTATTTTATTAAATATAATCTCACTACTTTAATTAGTATTTTATTATTCTCTTATTTAAAATTATATTATAAAACATATTTCTTAAACTTTGCACAAAGTTAAACTGTTGCGAATCAAATGGGACGAATGGAGTAAATCAGTTCTAAAGGTTAAATATGTTAGTAATTCTTTAATATATTTTGTATTAGCATATCCACCAAAAAAAATTGAAAAAAACTGCTTTTCTAAATGCTGGTGTGTATGAAAAGTAGAATTGATAAAGAACTTACTCAGGATTGTTCTCTCCTTGGATGCAATCAGCCCTTAAAAGTCCACTTTTTCCTGTAGTCGGTGGCTGGCATACCTAACAAATTAACACCAATCTAGACAATGGTTAACTCTGAATTATCACTAAGAAGAAAATGACATGCATTACAGAATGAGTGACGTACATTATGGAATACACTTGGGAGTTCTAGTAGTGTATGTCATTGTTTAGCAATTAGTATGGAAACTGCTATTTTTATATATATATATATATATATATTTGTTATTTTTACACTTATGACTCATATTTTATATAATTTTATTTATTACAATTAATTAAAATGTAAACAATAGGTATGAAACTTAAAAAAAAAAAAATGTGAAAATTACAATTCCCTTTAATATTAGATAAATAGAAGAAACGCACCTCTGAGAAAACGTTCTTGAGTTGCCGTGTCCAGTCACCAAGTGTTCGAATATGAACACTCAAGTAGTCATTTCCTGGGGCAGAGGTTATCGAAAATGGGTGCCTGTTATGTTGACCCATTAATTATCAGGTGTTAGCGGTGTAAAACTAATCAATGGGAGGACGAAAACGTTATAAAATAAAATTAAAAATTAAAAATGCAGATAGTGATCACATACCATTCAAAAGGCGAAACAGAAGCACAATTGACAAACATGTATTGACCACTCTTGTATCTGAAACCTTGTGGCTTTGACATGTGAAGTGCCAAAACATTTCCAGGATAAACCGCCACCTTCAAATATAAGTATAACCATAATAATCTCAGTTTCTATATATATATATATATATATATATATATATATATGTATATAGCCTTGACATGCATATTTCCATGTTTTTTTTGTTTTTATTTTTTTTATAAGAAAATACAGACAAATATACATGATTAATTATACGTATGACGTGTATCCTCACCTTAAGTATCTTAACAGACTTGATGCTGGATCTGAAGGCCCTTATTAATCTCTCCCCCGCGTAAAGTATGATTGGAACTGCCAAGTACATCCAAGTCTGCCATTGGCAAAAGGGTAAACACCATGAACATTCATTTCAAAATTGAAAAAATGAACGAACATAAAGTAAAAAAAACAAAAATCAAGAAAAGTTATGCACAAGGATTGATCAAGAAAATGTGTAAAAAAAATACTAACCGTCTTCTTGTACCAGTCGTGAGTCAGATAAAGTTTGATACCATGAACAATGAGCAAAGCATACACGATCACAAAAAGATGATGCGAATACCAGAAGGCATTGAATCCGGTAAGCTTATTTAGGGGTTTAGGTAGGTTTACTCTGCCTCGCCTCAACCATGGAGTTGCTAGCGTGTAGGCTATGGCCATCAATACTACCATTATAATCCCGGTCACCCCTTCCACCCCCTTCACAAAGAACCAGTAGTTTTTAGGCTGTTCGTCCCCGAAGAAAGGCGCCATTAACTCGTACTTTTCCTCACTCGCATGAAGAAGCCGAGGAAAGTCACAAGTTAAATGAGCAATCGCATGAATCCCAACCCCAAACGCAATTCCAATTGCTATGATCTACAAGAAAATTCACAAGTCTTGAGTAAAATCAAAAAATTCCAGCTATTTTTGTTAATTTGCAGTACAAGTGAGACTCACTTTGTGGAAATTGAGGTTGTCGTCAAATGGGACAGCCACGCCTAATCTGGTTTTGTTCCTGAGCCAAGTGATGGTGTTCCGGCAAACAGGCAGTAATATTAGTGCCATGTTTAACTTGAGTGTCTCGGCTGCACCCTTTGCTAAGCAAACACAAGCACCCATGACTTCATATGCAGCTCTGTTTCTGTATTGCACATACTTGTAAGCAAATAAACCAGCCATGATTCCAATCCATAGTGCCAGAACCCAAACTCTTTGCCAATTATCTAGTAAGAAGTAATTAAAGTCTCGACATTTTCTCGAAATGAGGTTATGGTCATGGGTAGTCTTGAGCTTCTGGCTCAGCATTTGGCTCAGGGCTTTGCTTTCACCTCCTCTTACAGGTTGGCTTGGAGCTTGCAACAAAAGCATTTCCAAATTTTCGATCTGGAAAAATAATTGTAAAATGAGAACGAGTTCAAGGGATTAGTTGTTGCATAGAGATATTCCTACTCAATTATTTTGTTGTTAATCAGTTCTAATGCCTGATAATTACCATGATGTATCCGAGACTATCGGGGTCCAGCTCTTCCATGATCAATGCTGCATATTCATCTGCTTGCTTTTGAATATTCGACAACTTGTTGGCCGAGGCACTCAGGCTGATAATCTACATACATTTATTATTGAGTGATTATAAAATGATTTTTTAAATCTACCATCTGCGTCTTATAGTTATGCTAGCTCATCTTGGAGATGTAATCAATTAATATTCCAATACCTCTCTGACTTCTTCCTCTGTGATTCTACCATCAGCGTCTTTATCAACCCTGCAATTAAAAAATCATCCAATTTATAAGCTCAATTGCAACCAAAATTGTCAATAAATACCATTAGACAAGGATAATGTTAGTCCTTACATGTCAAAAAAAGTTTGAAGCCGCGAATCAAAACTCTGATCAGACATCTGTTCCCAAAACTCCTTCAACTCTTCTTTGTTGATCATTCCACTGGTTATGTTCCGCCTCCGAGTGAGTGCATCGAAAAGCTCTCCGGCAAACTCTTTAGACTCCTTGTTCATCCCTGCCATAAAAAATAAAATAAATCATAAGAATTGAACGTAAACATGTAAAGAGTATCTACAAAATTAAGACATAAGAGATTTTGTTTTACCTATGCATTCGCAAAAGAGGGCACGAGGGAGCAAGCCATTGGTGGCGGCAGTGAGTTCATTGAACCGGTTCTCCACCACGGCCCAGCCGGCACCACCGTCAGTCTTGCTGATAAACTTGAGACCCATCAAAGCATGAACCACCGCTGACTTATTCCT
Source organism: Pittosporum tobira (assembly GCA_032359685.1). Taxonomy (NCBI): domain Eukaryota; kingdom Viridiplantae; phylum Streptophyta; class Magnoliopsida; order Apiales; family Pittosporaceae; genus Pittosporum; species Pittosporum tobira. The sequence goes on along the minus strand of JAUMHB010113343.1, from coordinate 15,646 downwards.
ATCAAACCGACCCGGATGAGGTCTTCTCGTAAGTGAAGCCAAGCGCTTGAGCTCTTGCGACACCTGTCTAATCTTGGAAGAAGCATTTCTCACAATTGAAGAACCAAACGAAGACCTTTTCTCCAGACCTTTGGCCAGCAAAGTTAGCTCAGGGTCTTCCACTTCAACACCTCCGGCCGTCTTGACGCTGTGAACAGCCACCGAGTCATCACGGACATCGAGGGTGATCTCAACATAATCTTCATTACCGCTTCCATTATTGCTACCACTTGAGTCTGGGATGTTGAACCTGGCGCTCTTTCTGGCACCACCTCTCTTGTTGAGTGGTCCACTCAACGGACCGCTGAATGTAGTCCTGTCATTTCCGATGACCTCCGTGTCGGAGTGGTGGTGCTTGTGAAGGCTATGGTTTTCCTGGTGCGCATCTTTGCCGCTATCTTTTCCCATATTTTGCATTTCAACCAGCTACACAAATTCTCAACTTTCAACTCAAAATCTATGAAATGTATATAAATCTATTGCAGGAAAATATAAAGTAATTCCGTAAAATGAATTAAAAAAATGGAAGCCACCTACTAAGATACAGAGCTTATACTATAAACTTTATATTAAGAATATAAATCTCCAGAATGTTGATGAAAATGTAAGTAATATATGAAGAAGAATAAGAAGAAGAAGATAATATCCAAACGTTTCTATAACACAACGAATGAGGCCTGCCGCCACTTATATACGCATGTAGCAGAAGTGTTGGGAGTGACTTTGACGAGTTGGATTGGTCCGACTCTGACCGGTAACTAGGCAGGAACTCGGTATTACTAGCCAAGCTAGCCAAACCATGTACGCGTGTATTTCATTTTTTTGCACAATGTACTACTATTATATACTATTATTATACGACATCCATATTTCATTCAGTATGAAAAAGTATAGACTACAATATAATATATAAGTTGGGCAGCATGCCATTGTGACAATACATATTGGATATTATTTCATAATATTAGTTAGCACTCATTAAAGATGTGATGATTAACGGTAGAGTAGTGCTACATATTATACTTAATGGGTATGTGGTAATTTTTTAATTGATACTTATATGATAATATTTGATTAAGTAGAGGTGATTAAGCGGAGCCTATCAATTAATAAAATATTATATACACACACACACACACACACACACACACACATATATATATATATATAAATTGTCATTTCTAATATGCATATTATTTTTCTTAACACTATATAATTGGGATTCAAATTACTCTCTCCGTTTTATTTTATATGTTGTTTTAAGTTTATGCGATTAAATAATCAAATTTTCTGTTTAATGTTTGGTGTAACATGAAAAAATAAGCAATTAATACAATCAAAATAATTAATAATATATATATATATATATATATATATATTCTCTTTGTCCCATAAAGAATGAACTCGTATATTATTTTCATTGTCTTATAAGGAATGATTTAATCTATCACTTTTATTTTGTATTTATTTTTTTATCCGTATTTTATGTCATATTAAAATTATTTTTTTCTCTCTCTATCACTATAAAATATATTTGTAATGACAATTTTGTCATAAAAATATACTCTTTTCTAATTTTATTTTTTTTTTAATTTACATATTTTTTATGATACGAGAGAGTATATAAAATAAAATTCTTCCGTTAAAACGACTTATAAATGTGAAAGGAAAGGAGTATCATTTTTGGAATGTTTGGAGGTGAGAGAATGAAGACGAGAACGACAAAACTAATAACTCGATAAGCTTTTTCTGTCATTTGCATTATTTTTTTTTTATCAATTTAAATTCTAACAATAGTCGTATATTATCATCATTATTTATAGATTTTACAGCATGTGCGTATGTGAGAGCTTGAACCAACTGGCTTCAAATTTTTAATAAATAAACAACTAACAAAAAATATATATAATTAAAAAAAAAAAACTATTTTTGATTATTCTCCTCGTTGGTTAATGTTTTGTTACAATTAAACATATAACTAACGCGTCTCCGTCTCAGAAACACTGCGTTCAAAGAAAGGCTAACAACTAATCACAGCTTTTAGATGATAATAAATTAAAGAAACTGATATTTCTATCAAAAAAAAAAAAAAAAAAAAAACATTTCACCAATATGTATCATATTTAAAACTCAAGGCATAAGTTTATATTATTTAAAAAGCAAAAAATAATGCCAAAAATATAATTTTTTTACTGAAAATAATAATTTTCCGAGTTAAATGAGCCATTGTATCTTCAATTTTGTCAATATTTAGATTTTAAAAAATAATAATCCAATGACGCTAGTCCTGTTTAGAATGAATTATAAATAGTTGATTTTAAAAAATTTATTTTCTAATTTTTATTAGTTTATGCATAAAATACTTGTCTTTCACCTAAAAAAAAAAAGAGTTGTTAATAGTCTGTTCCAAATTGGGCCTCAGCGTGCCACTAAAGATGATTGTGAAGATTCCACTTTATTAGAACAATTAATCTTTTTCAAAACTCTTCTTTCTGGCTAATCTTTCATGAAATATAATCGAGCACGTTTTCTAAAATTAGAGATCTTTTCAACTCTACATGATAACCACCGCGTACACCGGTGCTCTTCTACTAATTAAGGCCATGAGTATTTTATCTTTCACTCACTCCATCTCGCAAAAATTATTATGTTAATTTTTTTTATAAAATTTAAGAAATGTGTTAAATTAATGAGTGATTATTTGATTTTTCTTGATTGTTTTAATTTTTATATAGCAAAATAGGAGGCCATATTATTTGATAAAATGAAGAGAAATTAGATAATTTACTTTATTAATATTTTAAAAAGAATATGTTAAATTTTAGGGTAAATTTTACTTAACAATTTATGATTTGTACCGATTTTCACTTGATCACATGTGATTTTGAGGTTAAATGAAACTGTTATGTTTTGTTTAACGCCGTTATATTTAAGTAAAATGTTATCAAACCACATGTGATTATGTGGAAATCGTTCTAAACCACATGTAATCATGTGGGAATTGACTCAAACTATAGATGGTAAAATTATTTATCATTTCACATTGAATATAATGGCGTTAAGTAAATTTAACGTTTCACTCAACCTCAAAACCACATGTGATTAAGTGTCGAGTTTTAAATTACAAATAGTTAAGTAAAAATCGGTCAAAATCACAGGTAATTAAGTAAAATTTATCATAAATTTTATTTGAAAGATCAAAAGAGGAAAATGTTACTCCCTCTGTCCAAGTTATGTTATTCTCTTTTTTTGACAAATTTTAACACAAATTTAAGACGTTTTAAAAATATAATTATACATTATATATATATATATTATAATAGAAAAAATAAAATAAAACTATATTAAATATATAAAAATATTTTTTAAAATATAATCTATAAATATTTTAAATTATGTGTTGAGTATAAATAAAAAATTAAAACAATATAACTTGGATGGAATTAGTACAATCATGCTTTGTTTGTCTGAACTCGTATGTTACAAATAGTTTTAAGTACGAAAACTTTTTAAGAGTTTAATGCAAATTTACAGTTTTTTATTCTTTAATTCTTGCTGCGGTTAAAAATTAATGTCTTTTACTTACCGTCCAAAAATTATTTCTTGTTTGGAATAGTTTATTTCATTAGTTTATACTTTTTTTTAAAAAAATTAAATTTATTTTAAAATATTTATTTTAGTAGATTTTAAATATATATATATATATATAAGTTGAGTGGAACAAGAATTTTAATTTATTTGAAAAAATTAATTAATAAATTTTGTTGTAAAAACAATTAAAATTATTTTTAAATAAATTATGTGAAATATAATTTTTATATGGTAATAAAAGCTGAAACGGAGAATATTCTGAAAAATATGTCAATTAACAAACAAAAGAGTTGGGTAAAGTTTCATTTTAGTTTCTGTTCCAAATCCACTTACTAGCCTGAAACGTCGGAGCCCACAGGTAAGAAAGGTGGTCTCCAAGTATTCCTAGAAGTTCAGAGACACGTGTTCTATGCTTCTGAACTATTCAGATCGTTTTCAGTCAGAAGACGTCCTTGTCATTGACCCTGGTTTTTATTTCAATCCGGTGTGCATAATTCTTTGTTTCTTGGAGTTGGTAATTAACTCCTACCCTGTAGAATATTTGTCGTATTTAAAAAAATTAATACAATAAAATATTTTTATATTTAAATTGATAGGAATATATATTTTTTAAATAAATATTTTTTTATATATATATTTTTAAATAGTTTATAATTTATATAACTATAATCAATTGAATTTATGTCAATTTACTTTTTAAAAAATATTTGAATTTGATTTTTGAAAACCGCTAGTACTGATATATCCTCTTTTTTTTTTGGAGGCCCACATGGATTATATATTTGACTCAGAAGGCTTGTCAACAATATCTTACAAATAACCTTTTTGACAAGTGTAGTGAAAAAGTTTGTGCAGAAAAAATTGAAAAATGATTAATCATTCCGTTTCATATATATTATTATATAATTTTTTTTTAAACGTCTTATATTATTGTAACATATATAATTTGAAAAATTTAATAATATTAATTGTCTAAATTATTCTTAATTTATCAAATATGGTACATCATTTCAATCATTATTATCATATTTTAAATTATTATATTAATACTATATTCTACCATTTTAATTACTATTTCTCTATTCTCATAATTAAATAATAATATTAATTATTATCTTTTTATTTAAAATTATAATATCAAATATATTTATTGAACTTCTCACAAAATTAAAATGTTACTGTTATCTCGAGAGTATAATTTATATGTAGGATGTTTTTGATAAACGAACAACATTTGAAGTGAGACTGGGACGGTGAAATACGTATGTTTTAGAGTACTACTTGTACACTTCTTGTACTCAAATGTGTGTATATGTCGACGAAATATGAACGGGTAGACCGACTGACGTAGCAAATAGTCAAAACAAGGCTAATCGAGAAGGAAGGAAGGAAGCTGCTGCCGCTGCTGCATTTGAAGATGATGTACTAAAACGCGTTAGAAGCAGCATAAAAACGTAAGTCAAGACTGCAGCAGCAACATACTGTACGTATTCGATTTAATTTGGAATCCCTCCCAACTACTTTCGCCCGTTTTTGACGAATACTGTCATGCTGACATCATATAATTATGATGTAATTTTATTATTATTATTATTATTATTATTATTATTTTGAATTAGTGGTGAAAATGGTTTTCTATGTTTACAAATACATCAAAATAAGATCAATTAAAGTTTTAATAAGAATATTATAATTCAATAATATTAATAGTGGTAATAAATTCAACATAATAAATAGTATAAAACTCTGCACCATTAAATACATAATAATTGGTCAAATAATTTTAATAATACAAGAGATAATCTCATCAAATAAGAGAGAATAAAAACTCCACTTAAATTAATAAAAAAATAACTTCACGCATTACATTATGAAAACTTGAGCATGAGATCTCTTACAAGTAATAAATCACAAAATTTCAATCTTAACTAGATTATTATGATATAATTAATAATATATCAAAGTACCAAATTAATTGAAATAGTTGTCATTCAACGTATTTCATGTTTGTTATAAATTATTTCATCAACTTCTAACTTATTTTCAAAGGTAAAGTATCTTAAAAAGTATTTACTTTAATTCATTTAAATAACTTATTCAAAATAACTGACTAGTAAGTATTTTTATTTTATAACTTATACTATAATTTATTTAAATGAACAAATAAATTTAAAATTGTTTTTATATAAACCGTGTCAAACAAAGTAAAAAATAATTGAATGGAATCCTTGTTGGGTTTAAAATTATTTAATTGAAGTTTTAGTATTTTATAACTTATATAATTATTTAATTTATTTAATGGAGTATTTCTTTTTCTTTTTAAACTGTATTTTACTTTTCGGTGCTGCGTTGAACATCTTATGGGCAGAGGCCCAAAAGTAGTTGATTAATTTTTGGAGTATAAATACGTACACGTCTATCACACACTCATTATACAGAAATTTAATAAAATATAATACAGTGAAAAATATAATTAAAAAAATATTTTTTTATTATTTAAATTAAATATTTAAACCTTCAATGAATATATTTTGTATTATTTTTATGTAGAATGAGTGTACATGTGCACGTATCTTTTCTTTAATTTTTGTGCCGGAGCCCAAAGTTGTTAAGAATTTTGATTCAATGCCCAATTAACATAGCCGAGGTATGTGTGCACTAATTAAGGTCCCAACGAAATACTACGGAATAGATCCCAAGTATAACTTTAGTTTATTAAAAAGCCCATCTTTGATTATAATTTTGGGCCGGGATTGTAGTTTAGCCCAACTACATCTTTTACTCCGAAGACCGAACTAATATGGCCCATCGCTTCTTTGTTTTTTCCTTCGTTTTTTTTCCCTTCTCACCAACAAGTGTGCATTACAGAGACAACGGTACAAGTTTCTCAAATTATTTATTTATATTAATATTCACCCGTAACTTATTAAAAATTATAAATTACTCGAGTTCAATTTATTTTTCCGCTCAATTCAATAGTTAAAGAAACATTATATTATAACTTACACTAATCAAATTGAATCATATTAGTATTCAATTCGATTATACTTTGTTACGTTTCTAATTATAAATTTAATTTATTTTTTAGCTCAATTCGATAATTAAACAAGTATTATATTATAAATTATACGAATCAAATCGAATCATATTAATACTATATTTGATTATACTTGATTACGTCTCTAATTATGAGAGATAAAAAGATAAACATAGATGTAAGAATGGTGTATTTTTTTTTTTTATATTCTTATTTTTTAGTGGTGGCTCGTTGATTCGTACATTCTCAATTATATATAAATATTTCAATATAAACTACTGTTTGATAGCATAATATCCCAGGTGTTACTATAGGAGGCACAATCTCCCTCAAAATTTCATATCACAGATTCATTATTAATTACATTAATAATGATTAATCCACCCGTTATGTTTAGGAATTAGCGTTAAATAAAATATATTCTTAACATATACTAGTAATAAACTTTACTTAAAAATAAATGGGAGCAGAATTTGACAAATAAATAACTGAATGAAACCTTTAAAAAAAAAAAGGTGTAATAAGTTTGAAAAGATGCGAAATAGTCAGAAAGTTACAAATTGCAATACGTATTATTATTATTATTATTATTATTATTATTATTATTATTATTATTAAAAATATCAGGCTGGAGATGGATGTTGAAGTCAACCAACCCCGAGCTGTTAAGAGTTATTCTGGTTCCGTGGGCCACAACTACTCTTCCGTGCGTGCGTATACTACTATTCAGATTCTTCCTCCCAAACCGACCGGATCCTCCTGCTACTTCACCCGACTGGGTTCAAACTTTAGTAGTCTCTGATTTTGTGCTAGAGATTTAACTCGTGTGTTTTTATTAGTGTTTGAAGAATTGAGAAAATAAAAACAAAATTAGAGTCCGAATTTAGAAAGTAACAAATCGTTTCACGCAATTTAGAAACCTCCCTTTGACGTGTAGTCTTCTTCCTCCCCCCCTTCAATACCTTCCTTTTCTTCCCCTCAGTTCTCACTCAAAATTCTTCTCCTCTTCTACACAACTTCACCTATATATATATACACACAATCATACACGTATACATGAACTTTCTTCTTTTTTTTATTCTTTCTGCTTCACCATAAATCATACACCAGTTTTTTTTTTTTTTTTCTTTCTTCCGTCAATTAAAAATGGAAGTTTCATCTTCCTCATACTCCTTGCCTCTCGCTCTCCACAAACTCGATTTCGCACCACCGCTTCGATGCCGTGTCTCCGCCACACCCAACCGCCGATGTCAAAGCATCCTTTCCGTATTCCCAAATTACCCTTCTTTTTCAACTAATATTATTACTACTACCACTGCAACTAGCACCAGCAGTAGTTCTTCTTCTTATTTTGGCCCCCCAATCTCTCTCTCCAACTCCACTTCTAATTCAGTCACTCCTAAAAAACGATCCTTCTCTATAATTTGTGGAATTTTTGAGCGATTTACAGAGAGAGCAATCAAAGCCGTTATGTTTTCACAAAAAGAAGCTAAATCACTAGGTAAAGATATGGTCTTCACACAACACCTTTTGCTAGGGTTGATCGCAGAGGATCGATCTTCATTAGGGTTTTTAGGCTCCGGTATTACCATAGACAAGGCTCGTGAAGTTGTACAGGACATTTGGAATGATGAGAATAATAGTAGTCAGGACAATGCAAATTTGGCTTCTTCTTCTTTGGGCTCTGCTACGGATGTGCCGTTTTCTGTAAGCACCAAGCGAGTATTTGAAGCTGCGGTGGAATATTCCAAGACTATGGGATACCATTTCATTGCTCCCGAGCATATTGCAATTGGATTGTTCACTGTTGATGATGGCAGTGTGGACCGTGTCTTAAAGAGGTAGTACTACACTACTACTTGCATTATGCTAGTAGTGAAGTCTTTTAAAGTGGTTTATGAAATTGGCAGTGACTAGGGACATGTACAATAACAACAATAGTTACATTTTTGTGTTACCATAGCAATGTAGAGGGCCTATTATGTCTGTTGGTTTTATTTCAATATTTTTCGGTATGAAATGGTTACACTATTTAGTTGCATAAAGAGTTTGAATTTCATTGAAAAGTTTAAAAATATAAATTTCATTTGAGGTACCGAATCCCTCATCATATTGAATTTAAAAATATTCATTGAAAAGTTTGAGTTTTTAATGTCATTCACGGAGGGAGTAGATTAGTGTAGTTGATACTAGTGTGGTTGATTTTTGCATGAGATGGGAAGGCCGTTACCTTTTATACTTCTATGTGAGAAACATGGATTGATGATGTTATGAAGTTGGTATTTGTGTTAAAGAGTTTTGTTGATTAAAGAATGTACTTATATTTAAAGATTCAATGCAGATGCTCTCGTAAGTGGAGTCTTGTAGAGTTATTATTGGCCACTTTCCTCTGCATTTTGCTATTCATTATCAAAAACCGTTAGTATATCTGTATGTCTGATTAGTTGCCGCCTTCATAATTCTCTTTGCATATCTTTGTCATCTAATTTTCTTGTGAATCGGATGATTAACTATTCATATTATTTTCCCATTAATGATGGAAGATTATTGTGATTTCAGATTAGGGGCAAATTTAAATCACTTGGCAACTATGGCGGTCTCCAGACTTCATGGAGAGATGTCCAAAGATGGCAGAGAACTGCCTGCTGCATCCAAACGGATGCGTGAAAAATCATTTCCTGGAAATGTTACTATTGACAGATCCTCTGAAAAGGGTAAAGGTAAGATTGCAAATCTTTCTCATGATTCTTCCTTAGTTTTGTTTAGATCTAAATCAAGAATGTTAAGTGGTTTGCCTTTTTGTTAGAGAAAAGTGCTTTGGCCCAATTCTGTGCGGATCTTACTGCTCGTGCTAGTGATGGGCTCATTGACCCGGTAATTGGTCGAGAAATTGAGGTTCAAAGAATTATTCAGATACTTTGTCGAAGAACAAAAAGTAATCCCATTCTTCTTGGAGAAGCCGGGGTCGGAAAAACTGCCATTGCTGAAGGGTTGGCAATTAATATTGCAGAGGGAAATGTTCCTGAATTTCTCTTGGTGGGTTGTTTAATTTAATGTCTTGGTCTTATACGGAATTCAGATAAATCTTTTTATAAAGTTCATTAAGATAATTGTCATACCAGTTTAATTAGCTGTATTTGTTTTATGCACAGACGAAACGCATAATGTCGTTGGATATAGGTCTATTAATCTCAGGCGCAAAGGAGAGGGGAGAGTTAGAGGAACGTGTTACTACATTAATTAAGGAGATAATGGAGTCAGGTGAGTACAGTTTTACACTTTTGATTATTAGGATCAGATGTGTGTCTAGATCGTGGCTCAGGTTGTTATGACAGCATTGCAGGCAAAATTATTCTTTTCATTGATGAAGTCCATACCCTCATCGGGTCGGGAACAGTTGGACGAGGAAACAAGGGGTCTGGACTTGACATTGGTAACCTATTGAAGCCAGCACTTGGGAGGGGTGAATTACATGTACTAATCTCTCATAATAGTAATAAGGCTTTATCATCATGTTTTTATATGTTTCTTGTTATTTTGATGCACAAGACAGCGACACAATCTTTTCCGAAGTAATAATATTAGTCTGAAGTATTATTTTTTGTTTAGTTTTTTAGTCTTTTAGCCTACACTAAACACACCACTCTTCATTACAGTGTATTGCATCTACAACTATGGATGAATACCGGATGCATTTTGAAAAGGATAAAGCATTAGAACGGAGATTCCAGCCAGTATTGATCAATGAACCAAGCCAGGTATATTTACTTATTTATTTATTTTTGCTAAAACTGTTGACGTTGTCTTGTTGGTCAACTGATATGTGGACTGACGCTGATGAATTTTTTGTAGGAGGATGCAGTGAGGATACTGTTGGGTCTGCGGGACAAGTACGAGGTGCATCACAGATGTAGATACACATTGGAGGCCATAAATGCTGCTGTGCAGCTTTCAGCAAGATATATTCCTGATAGGCATCTTCCTGATAAAGCTATTGATCTCATTGACGAGGCTGGAAGCAAAGCTCGTATGGAATCCTTCAAGAGGAGAAAGCAACAGCAAACTTGCATACTTTCAAGGTCACCAGATGATTATTGGCAAGAGATTAGAGAAGTTCGGGCCATGCACGAAGTGGTAAATCATAGAGTTTATGTTCTGATTGTCTTGTTGAAAATCTAATTGCATGAATTAACTTTTTTATTTTTAATATTTTGTATAAAGCAGGTCCGAACAAGTAAGCTAAACATCGACGACAATACATCCAGCACAGAAGAAGATTCCAAGCTTAATCTGGAATCTTTGGATTCGACATCCAATAGTGATGAGTATGCCTAATGGTCTTTATATTTATCTTTACAAATTATTAAGTATGACGTAATGTTGCAAATTACTTTAACGTCCTTGAATCAACCCTAAGATATTCTTGTTGAAATTTTGTAGATTGGTGGTTGGGTCTGATGAGATAGCAGCAGTGGCGTCACTCTGGTCAGGGATTCCGGTTCAGCAGCTCAACATGGATGAAAGAAAGCTTCTGGTGGGTCTTGATGAGCAGCTTAGGAAACGGGTTGTTGGTCAAGATGAAGCTGTTTCTGCCATATCTCGAGCTGTTAAGAGATCCCGGGTCGGACTTAAAGATCCTGATAGGCCCATTGCAGCAATGCTTTTCTGTGGCCCAACTGGGGTTGGCAAAACTGAACTGACCAAAGCTTTGGCAGCATGCTATTTTGGCTCCGTAAGGATCATTATGTCATGAATTTTTACGTAACTTTTTCATCTAGTTTATTAAGAAAATATTCTCTCCCCGTTTTGTATTGTTTTTTTTGTCTTTTTTTTTTTTTTTTTTAATCTGTTGTAATTTGCTTGGTTGGATATATGGTAATTTAGGTCGTTTAGTAACTATTTATGTGGGTTATATTTATTGCAAAAGCTTGGTGAATAATAGCTTAATTACCAGTTTATTCTAATTTAAAACATATATAAAATATTTATAATTATAATGTCGTCAATATGATAATTGTTGCAGGAGGATGCTATGCTAAGACTGGACATGAGTGAATATATGGAGCGGCATACTGTGAGCAAATTAATAGGATCACCCCCGGGATATGTAGGGTATGGAGAGGGTGGTACTCTCACGGAGGCCATCAGAAGACGACCTTTCACGGTGGTATTGCTTGATGAAATAGAAAAGGCACATCCAGATATATTTAATATTCTTCTCCAATTGTTTGAAGATGGTCACCTTACAGATTCTCAGGTTTGTTTCTTTCTAGTGTTAATAATTTACTCCACTTTCTTTGATTTTTCTTTTTAATTTTTTATTATGTTTATGGGAGACAGGTGTAATGATTGCCAGAATTCATTATTTTTCCATAAATGTTTTTGATAGGGTCGAAGGGTATCTTTCAAGAATGCATTGGTGGTGATGACTTCTAATGTGGGATCTGCGGCCATTGCAAAAGGAAGACACAAGTCCATAGGTTTCTTAATTGCCGATGATGATGAGTCAACTTCATATGCTGGATTAAAAACATTGGTAATGGAAGAACTCAAGGGCTACTTTCGTCCTGAGTTACTCAACAGGATAGATGAAGTAGTTGTATTTCGTGCTCTTGAGAAGACTCAGGTTTGTATTCCTACTAATAGTTTTGTTTCATTAGCATGATGCTTACATTCATATATTGAAGGCTTTTTATCCTAGTCCGTTATATTTCTTGGATTAGGCTTCCAAATCAAGTAGAGAACAACTGTTAGTGTCCCAAATTTAGATCTACTAAAACTTAATTAAAGTTCAAACTTATTTTAACAGTTCTCCGAGATCAACTGATTGTAGGGCTTGTTGAACTATACGTTATAAATGCTATGTGCAAGTGATCTGAAAAATTGCATGAATTTCAGATGCTTGAGATATTAGATATAATGTTGCAAGAGGTAAAGGAGAGGCTGATCCCTCTTGGAATTGGTCTAGAGGTTTCCAAAGCAACCAAGGACCTCATATGCGAACAAGGATATGATCGAAGTTATGGTGCCCGGCCTCTGAGGAGGGCAGTTACCCTTATAGTCGAAGATCTCTTGAGTGAAGCACTTCTCTCTGAAGATTTCAAGCCTGGGGATGTAGCTGTCATTGATTTGGACGATTCAGGAAACCCAGTTGTTAACAACCAATCAAATCCAAATGTCAACTTGTCAAAAACAGAATCCTTTTTGTAGATAGTAGTCATATAATATATACGCCTTGTATAGCTGAGTATATATATCAGTGCAGTGTGGCATAGGTTATTGATAAATTAATGTGTCAACGAGGGCAAGCAATCCTCAAAATTATTCATTGCACCATTGGGGTCACGCTATTTAAATCTAACTGTAATAAATATTACATGGAGATTTCTTATCATGTTATCTTTGCAGAAAATAGACCTAATTATCCACGAAAAAAAGTTTCGTTGCTCACCCGAGAACAACGTGCTCCCTTTTTGTGATACTTTGTTGTTTGTTTTAGCTTGCTAAATGTCATTGTCGAGGATAAATGTCGATGCTACATGGCACAATTCTAACCACAGAGAACTATTTAAGAGGTCAAAAAAAAAAAATTTAAAAAAGAAAAGAAAAGAAAAGAAGATAAATTCCAATCCAATAAAGTTAATAAAAGAAAATATCACATGATGCCTAATCCACTACAAATTCATCACTACGAAGTATGACATGGTTTTCATCTTCCAGTCATTTTCTAAGTTCGGAAATAAAAAATGATCATATGATCTACCGATACACCAACAACCATGACTTTACCACTTGGCAGATTGATTCTCAAGTATCCAGAAAGAGAAGCGCCGTGCTTACAGTAATATGACAACATATATGATGGATCCCGCATTGCAAATCTCGCCATCCATTGCTGAAAAAAACTTGTACAGCGAAGTCCCTACTCCTGAAGTTTGACGAACACCAAATTTAGAATTTGTTCTGAGAGGCTTTCCCTTTCATTGCAATGGTAAAAAAACAAAAAAAAAGTCGGCCGTGCAGAACAAATATTAGGAGTAAATTACGCTAACTGAAGTACGAATTAACAACTAAGAGTCCAAAAAATTCTGTCAAAGCGCAAATTCTACCTGCTCCATATCTGCAGGACCATCATTCTTCAGTTCATTGTTGGCATTATTCGCACCGTCATTAGCCACATTTTCACCGTCTGTGACCACCTTGTCCTCCTTGGTATTCCCATTGTTGGTCATGGCATCGTAATCACTAATATCTAGATCTGCAGGAAGCTGGCCCGACTTCAAAGCCTGCTCCACCAATAAAATCAAAATAACCAAAAAAATCAAATGTCAAATATTATGAACACCACCACCATGTAAGCTACGATACTGAAACTGAACACAAAGTGTCTGAAGAAGCCATCTCATCAACTAGGTAGGAGACAGTATAAATATTAAAATTGGTTAAAAGACTATATGGACTGGATTGAGGGGATCACCTGTTCAAGCCTAGCTACCTCTTCGAGGGTTTGAGAGTTATTAATGGCAGCCTGCACAAATACTTTCAAAATTTCAAACAAACAACAAAGAAACAATACTAACAAAGAAGAATTACAGAGCCAAAACACTCTATATGGAAATAGAAGGATTGAGAAAGGAACAAATTATAGAATGAGCAATGTAGTACCTGTATAGCTATAATCTGCTCCGGTGTGGGACCAACATTTTTAGGTTTCTGGTCTTCCTTTGGAACCTCTTCGGTACTTACTATCTCACCAGGTACAAAGGTCTTCACAGATTCCTTCTTTGCCTCCTCTTCAGCTTCAGGTGATGCAAATAGCTTAGCTGCTTCAATCCGCTCCTATTACCAATAAAAGATAGTAATTGTAAACACTTCACTTGAAAAACACAAATTAATATAAGCGAAGGTACACAGACAGAGAGAGAGACAGAGAGAGCACAGAGAAGTAATGACATGTGATCACATGAATGCAATCATATAACAGAAAATCAGAAATGGAACTGTAAACTTTGATAGGTCCAAGTGGCATGAAAATTAAATATGTGGCAACATACACACCAATGTATCACAAATCGTCAAAAGTATTCCTTAGAGATAGTCGGACTATGTTACCTTGAAAGTATTGATGTGGGGTACACATGTAATACACAAGTCAAAAGTACGAGAAAAAGTTGAAAATTATTTTATTATCTTTTCTCTTGCCTCTCTGTAGACGACGGGAGGAGAAACAATGAAACCTGCCGCAGCAAGGTATTCCATAGAAGTTTGATATACCTTTTGGGGACAAACTTCATGAAACAAAATTTGCAAATAAACTAATTCCAGTGGAAGCAGAAAATTGATAGCCGTTGAAGCATCTATAATGCATAGTACACTAATAAATACACGTGTGGTTCTTGGTGAGTCAATGAAAGAGCTGTAGTGTGGTTACTAGATTCAAGAGCTATGGGGTACCTAATGTTATGCAAGTCAATATAACATAGTGTCACAAAGCACTGAGGAGTAGCATTGCATAAAAACATGATTTATGGCCACATCGGCCCTGGACATGATTAAGATTTCAATAAAATCATATTAAGGCACAATCACGCGACTCAGGTTTTCCCTTGCTGGTCAACTCAAAATAACCCCACAACCCAAATTCCAATTCCATGACTAAACCTTGGGTTGGCATGCCATAAGAACAAGATATATGGCCTAATCAGTCCTGGGCATGTGTAAGCAAGCAATAAAATCATGTTAAGGATATCATGTACCCCACAGTCACTTTTGCTCGGGTTTTGCCCCCTTTTTGGCATGTTTAATTTAGTTATTTACTTATCAACAAAAAAAAAAGTACCCCACAGTCACATTTTCCCTATATATAATTGAGGACAAGAATGTTACAGAAAAGCATATTTCCCCACTCACGCACCCAAACACTGGTCGAATGGTAATAAAGGACTGACCTTCTGTTTCACTTTCTGGAAGTCTAGCAAA
>JAUMHB010113232.1:0-21612 GCA_032359685.1 Pittosporum tobira | reverse complement strand
GAAAAAGATGCGTTTAGAAATATGAGAAACTAAAGAGGATGCTTTTGATATTTTGTCTTTTGAAAATCGGAATTTTGAACAAAGCAGAATAGAAATATGAGAAACAAAGCAGTCGGAATTTTGTGAGAAAATCGTAATCTATAACTTTGAAGAAGAATAGAATGGGGATCAGATTCATATTAATGGTAAACAAGCAAGGCCAGACCCGACTTGCCCAGTATTACGAGTACCTCACAATCGAAGAAAGGCGTGCCCTTGAGGGCGAAATCGTCCGCAAATGTCTCGCTCGTAATGAACAACAGGCACTCTTCTCTCGCTTTATCTTCATCCAACAGATCATAGATCTTTCTCGTATTTTATTTTTTTATAATGGAACCAAATGCTTAATTGCTTGATTTGATTTCTGTAGAAAGAGCATGTACTTATTTGCTTAATCGGATTTCTATCCTTAATTATGGGTAATTCTTGTTTAAGTATTGGTAGTAGAAATCTGAGGATCAACTCTGGAATATGGCAGTGAAAAAGGCATAAGCTTTAGGAATACCTAGAGGATAATGAGTTCATGTAGACAAAGTGACAAATTAAACTAATTATTAATTCAGATTTAGTATAAAAGTAGAGGAGAATATTAGTGTGAGCACTGGAGTTGGGCTTTTAGTTCATCATATCCGGATTGCTTTTTTCGCTAGGCAATCAGATTTGTGATTGACCTCATAATTTGTTTGCAACGTTGTTAGAATAATGCCTTGGCTAAGTGATCACATTGAATGCTTGAGTGAGAAATAATACCCTTTTGCCCTGTATATACGATGGTTTAGTATGTCACACGTCACGTTCTTTCTAATTCTTGAGTGTGTTATTTAGACAATTATCAAGATTAGGTATTTTTGGAAGTTCATATGTTGAATTATTGAAGAACACAAGGCTTCACTTTGCGTAATCTGTTTAAAGATTCCTGTCTTTTCTACATAGTGAAAGAATCTTATAACTTTATGAAAAATTCAAAGAACAATTAGCTACATCAGGAAACAAATTGTTTAGCAAAATTTGTGCTCATATGAAGGTGTGTGCCAGTACTTACTTAAGGGGAAAAAAGTTTTATCAAATGACTTCATAGATTCCCCAGTTATCTTGGCCTACCATCTATGCCAATTGTATTTGATTTTTGCGTTGCCTTTATTATGCTTGGTTCTATCCTTCAACTCGTTATATTTGGTTTTGTATTACCCTAGAATCTCATTCTTAGACAAAGATAATACTAACTCTGGCTACATTTGGAAAAGTTGTAAGTACTTAAAAAAATAAATTATAAAAAATAAATAAAGAACAGGAATAGTAATAGGGAAAAGAAATGAAATCTATAAAGTATTGACGCACCATCAACTTTTGATTACATATTTACATTTATTAAGATAGTTACTAGTAAGATTGTAAAATTACTTTTTTTTCTTTTTCACATTTGTTGCTGTTTTTCTTTCATGTTTTCCAAGTTTTGATAGAGAAGTATATTATCTTTCTACACTTTATTGTAAGTGGCCTTAATGCTTACTTTGTTAAGGTCTCTAGCAAACAACTATTTTCAACTATTTTATGTCCATAATATTTTTTTTATCTGAAAAAGTGTTCATTTGTTGAGCATCGGAATTACAAGATAGTCTACAGGCGTTACGCATCATTGTTTTTCTTGGTTGGGGTTGACAATGAAGAGGTAAGCCTCTGTCTCCCTTATTGTTTGATGACAACACTGTCATATGGCTTCTCTGCACATGTTGCTCATCTCTTTTATTGTGCCCATGGCAGAATGAGCTTGCAATATTGGAGTTCATACATCTGTTAGTTGAAACTATGGACCGCCATTTTGGCAACGTGGTAAGTCCTCTAATATATAGACAAAAGCTTCTAACATGTCTTACCAAATTCTCTCTCACTGTGTATTCTCATGTGTCTTCTCCTTTTCCCGTCTCACTTTCTACAACACGGTAATTTTGTCCGACTTTCATCCCATTTTCTACATGCTGGGTTTTGCAGTGTGAGCTAGATATCATGTTCCATCTGGAGAAAGCTCACTTTATGCTAGAGGAAATGGTGATGAATGGGTGTATTGTTGAGACAAGCAAGTCTAGCATACTTGGCCCAATACAGCTTATGGACAAAGCATCATAACTCGTTAAATCCAGTTCGTTGAAATTGGGCTCTGCTCTTGGTCAAAAGAGTAGTCCTTTGCTTATGTGTATTTGTATCGTTGCCTCTTGTACGCACAAATTATTGGAATAAGCTTTTCGCAGATTAAATAGGGTTGTATAAATATTATGTGGATTAAATGATTTATGGTGCCTGAATGTCTTCAAATTTTTAAGACCGACTATAAGGTGGACTTGCCACTAGTATCTGTTACACTAACTGATATATGCAAGAGACTTTCTATATTCACAGTACAGCATTTGTGCTGTTTGCTATATTATACGCAAGAGTTTCTTTATTAAGAAATATCTGTCACACCACACCCTCCAGTCACTGGGAGTTACTTGTCAGATGGCAGCAGGCTTCCCATCTTTCCTAGGGTCGCTAACGGCAGTAAGAATCCCTCGTAATACTTGCTCTTTTTGCAATTTCCTGTTTTTCTGGCCCATGGAAATTGTGTTATGAAGGTCATGAACAACAAACTGGGAAATTGCTCCCCCTGATTTGGCCTTCAGTTTATGGCCCCTCTCTTCCAGGAATTGCCTTTTCTCATATGGAAGCTCAATATATTCACCGTCAAGGCAAGTCCAGTCTTCGTATAAAACCTCATTTGGTATTAGCTGCATCAGAAATCAAACCTAAATCAATTCATGGTTTCTCACCTGGTAAGTGAGGTAAGGTTATTCATTTGATTTTAGTTGATACAAATTTGAATATTATAAACTATACCAAAGAAACACTACTAGTAATTACAAAATTTATTGTCATCAATAAAATAAGTGAATTGATTCTCAAATATATCAAAACGGGATTTTTTTTTTTGTGAAATGCAACTATTATAATCAAGTTACGGACCTTGTGGTAGACTCTTGGGCTCTGAACAGCTGCTAAAGGTTCCATCCCCAAGATAAAGTTATTAAGAAAAACTTGAATCACAGCTGGAATTATGTATAGTCCACCACTACCTCCGACAACCCCAGCCAACTGATTATCCTGTAAACAGTCATAACCGAAAAATAAAAAATCATGATACAAGCGACAAGACTTGCACATTTAAATTGTAGAAATTTCGATACCTTGAGAACGACGACTGGGGTCATGGAAGATAAAGGTCTCTTGTTCGGTTGGATGAAATTCGCAGGAGCAGGAGGGAGATGATCAGAGGATATTTCTGTGGGCGTGGAAAAATCATCCATTTCATTGTTGAGCACGATGCCAGTCAAAGGAGAGAGCACCTTAGCTCCAAAAGGATAATTTACTGTTGTGGTCACTGATACAGCATTTCGATCTGCATCTACAATGCAGAAATGGCTAGTTCCATGGTCTCTCAACTGACTCCACCTGGTAAAATAAGAAACATCCAAGCTTCATAACCAGTGATTTTACTGATAAAATGGTAAAATAATTCGTAGAAATTTAAGGTAATAAGATGAACCTGGGCATGTAGTATTCAGGGGGGAAGGTGGTGTTGTCAAGTATCTTTTGCTGAATTTTCTTAGCAAAAGACGAGGATAGCATTTCAGATACAGTTTTATCAATATTAACAAATTTGGGGTCTCCCAAATTCATCCGGACAGCAAACATATGTTTTAGTGCTTCAATTAAGCGATGTAAACCCAATGATCCCATGGTAGCATAAGAACTTCCATAGCTATCTAAAATCTTCAGGACCTGTTTTACAATTACATATATGATCAATTTAAGGCAATCTCTCAACAAAAAGGAAGTTTAAAATAATTAAAAAGCCACTATAGTACAGGGATAGAATGACTGGTTGACACGGCCAACTGACTGTGGCACAGGTATTTTGTTAATGACAAAATAGCCTTTTCACCAATTTCATTTTATGGCAGTTCTGTCATTTCACTATGGAACTAAGCAAAGCACCTCATTTTGAAGGTCAGTTCTTTGACAAGCTGATCTTGAACAAAACTCTTAACCGATTCAAATAACTGTGTTGAACTTAAGAGTTCCTTTGAGTAGCCAGGAAAAGGGGAAAAATACGCACCATAGAAATCCCAAGTGTTCCACTTGAAGGAGGCGGCATTCCTAAAATAGTATAGCCCATTGTATTTACAGCTATAGCCTCTGAAACATCTACTTTATAGTTCCTCAAATCTTCCATTGTCAAAATTCCACCTGCCTCTGTCACATCCTTAACAAACTTTTCGCCAACTGTCCCATTATAGAATGCTCGTGTGCCTTGTTCAGCTATTGCTTCTAAGCTTTCACCAAGTTCCACATTGTAGCATATGTCGCCAGTTTTTAGTAGGTTTCCATTTGGTGCATAAACTTTGCGTAAACCAGGGTCAGTCATGATTGAGTCAGAGTGTCCTGCAATTGCTTTACTAAGATACGGTGCAATCACGTATCCATTTTTAGCAAGTTTGATTGCAGGCTGAAATAATGTTTTCCACGGCAAGCGCCCGTGTTTCAACCAAGCTTCGTAAAGGCCAGCTAGCTCACCGGGTACGCCCATTGACAGTGCTCCATGAAATTTGGTGTCAGGATTGTTTGCATACATATTCTGTTTCATGATAATTATATAGCATTACGGAATAAAAATGGGAGTATGGGACTCAAAAGAAATACTAATTTTGTTCCATAAAAATGGTCAAATTTGAAAATTTTGCAAATACTCTGTATTAAGGATATATGTTCCTTTAATATTTACAGAAACATAATGAGTGGTTATATTAGCACAGCAATGACATGATAATGAAATAGTAATAGTAAACTTAAGGACCTGCTATTTATGGGAACCTTTTGCACACTGGATACAACTTTTTACACTTTGAGGACATCGTATTATCTTGCATAACAATCGACAACAGGGTGACTCTTACCGTGGAACGAAAAAATTGACAAATGACTCTTTTTGCGTCATAAAGTGAGTGAGTAGCAAATCTTTGAAGGTAAATAATCTACACTCGGCAACAGCTCAAGGTCCTCCACCATCAAATATGAAGTCAAGTCTATAAATCTTAGTATGCAAATGATTCAATAACTTTATTATCCCCTTTTATCAAACAAAATTAAGGAAGTAATGCAAACCTAACAATATTTTTCTTTTTCTCTGATTTTTTTCTTTTTATATGTGGAAGAGAGACTTATGAACCTGAGAAGAAGCTAAAGGGGCAGTTTCCCTCATATCAAATGCCTGGGTTTCTGAAGTTGCAGAAGACCGAACAATCATGAAACCTCCACCACCAATTCCACTAGCCATGGCATTCACAACTCCAAGGCATAAAGCAGTTGCCACAGCAGCATCTACGGCATGCCCGCCCTTTCTAAGGGTTGATGCCCCAATTTGCGAGCAACGAGCATCATCAGCAGCAACAACTGCTTGATCTGACTCAACTACTTCACCATTTCCAGATGGTATCTTTTCATTAATATGCTTTCTATCACTTCTAACCAGTTCCCCAAAATCTAAGTAGCCTGATAATGTGAGTCCTGCTACTGGAAGATGCAAAACAGCATGGCTAACACATTACAAAACAACACACTGGAGCATGTAATTCCCAAATGGAGAGGGAATGTAATTAATCCATATTGAGGTGCCTTTGGTCATACTCCATCCGTTCCCAAATTAGATATAGATTTCTAATTTTAGATCACGAAGATACATAAAGTTTCTTGCACAGTCATTACTATATTCTAAGTAGATCGGAACGGATGGAGTACTCCTTACTTTTCAATGGTTAATTTTATTTTCTCTTTTCCCGAATTCACTATCTAAATTTTAACCTGGGATTGTGGTAAATCATGCATGTGATTTTCACAGGAACATAAATCAAATAATGAATGATCATCGGATTATAACTCTGTTTAACTTGAATAACCATAGAAATTCTTCTAACAGAAATTGAAATTACCGAAAAGAAGGAGAATTTGAATACAGTTAACGTACATGTTATGATGGCTATGAGCGGGAGGAGAAACCACAGAGCTCTGCTCCATTTCTTTCTACTGGAATTCTCACCATTCCCTAAAAGTGGAGCTTCTAATCTCTGCTTCCCCATCTCACCCACCACCCACGGTTAACAGTAGGAAGATGAGAGAGAGGAGTGAAATAAATTGGTACGTAGCTTGTTTGATTGAGAGTGAGCCTGATAAATGGATTGTTAAGGAATGATTTGTACGAACGTAAATACATTTTGGTCTATTTAAATTTAATTAAAAAAAATTAATTTTATATAGTTGATAAATAAATTTATATATATAAGATATGAATAGTTTATATTAATTTTAAATTTTATATATTATTTATATATATATTTATTAAAAATATATTAATATATATTTGGTTAAAAAACTCTCAACGTCATAAATTTAAAGGTATAAAAAATTTATAATTCTAACTACGTTTGAGTCTTAAAAACGTATAAAAAAAATAAAAATAAAATAATCTATAAAAAAATACTTCGTGATAATAATTTATTACATGATGAACGTAATGAATATTTATTTTGTTAAGTTAATATTATCTTAAATTAATGATTACCCAAATTATTTATAAATTATACATATATAATTACACATATAATTAATATATATTAATTGATTTAATCACTAACTATTTAATTAAATTCACTTAATTTATAAAATTATTTAACATAATTTTAAAATTATCATCTATTTTATAAGTCTAATTACGAGTGACGTGGGACCTTTTTAAAATGACAGTGACGTAGGACCTTTTTTAAAGGACAAATAGTAATGAAATATCCTGGTTGAGTGGAGCAGAGCTTACTTGGCCGAATTTGTCAAACGCCAATGATTTTAGTGAACCAAAAGATTCTTCCATTATTGAAGTCCAAAACATGATTCCGTATATCTCCACTTCACCTCCAATTGGGAGACAAATAAATTTAAATTTTTTTCTTTAAAAAATTTACACCAAATTTATTTAGTTTTCACTTGTTGGCCGTGGGAAAGCCAAAGTGATTTTATTTTTTTTCCAAGATAGCATGAACAAAATTATTTTTGTAAAATATGTAACTTTTTAAGAAATTAATGGGGTAAAAATATTTGAAGAAAACTACCTTAGTTATTATGTAGTAATGCTCTCAGTCTCAACTTTTAGAAAACTCTTAAATACCATTCCTAATTAAATTATAATCAACTAACATGATGCTGTTTAATGACACCAAAAAAAAAAAAAAACTATAATCAAATTTATAATTTTTCCAGAAACCAACAATTTATGATCGGTTATGATGATGCCGCTAAAAATAAGATGCAGTTATTCTAGAAACATAATGGAGCTGGAACTACTCACAGCTGAAACAATAACATGCTGCACACTACAAAGCAGAGATTAAAGACCGAAAAGAAACAATTGAAGCACTCTGCTAGAGAGATATATACAGAATTGTAGTACGAAAGCCAAGCCAAAGTAACATACATGTTCGGTAAATCAGTCGCAATTCTGAACAAAATACCCTACCAAAAAGAAAACCACTTCGAAAAAATGAGCAGCCTCTTCCCTTCCTGCATCCATCATCTAGCTAAAGATTCTGCATAATAATGTTAAAATACCTTTGTCGTTTCTGGTTATATCAGCAGTATTTGTGCTCTCTGCCTCGGCAAGCAGAGGAAGAGTGGTTTTCACAAAATTTTAAAAAATATTTAAAAATAATAAAATAAAAGGTTACTAAACCTTTTTGTCGGATATACCAACTCACTAGGTACACCTAATATCTTTCTCCACATATACCACTCACTGACATATTAACAAAAAGGAAAGGGGTAAGAAGAAACAACAAATTTACAGATTGGCAATCAAGACTGCCAGAAATCTTGCGGGTCGCTACAGTATAAAGTTCGATCCTGTATTTCAAGATTAGCCACATGATAATTGATGAGTCGCGCCTGAATAAATTTACCGACCACCAATCCACAAGGAAGCAACCACCACCCACTTTCATCCCTATTGCACCCAAAAAATAAGATCAAGTTGAGGTAGTCATAAGCCGTATTTCACCACTAGAGTAAAAAGATATATTTTAACTTTCCTTTTTGGATAGCAGGAAAAACAACTTACATGCTCAAATTAAAGTATTGAAAATTCGGAAGCTTTTTACTAGCTGAGGACTGATTCTTGTAGTGAACAATTCCGCATATTAAAGCCACAACCTGTTACATGTAAACGAAGAAGAAAACACCGTAAGGCTCCATTTGGAACTGAGAAAATGCGGAGAAAAAAAAGGAAAATGAAATCTAAAAATTTAATTTGAAAACTTAAGGCAATTGTACAGAACACTTGCCACATTAATCAAAGACGCAATATTCCACAGAGCATAAACGCGTGCAGGAGATGATGAACGCCTAGGTCCATGACTAAATAAGGCATTAAGCCCTGCTGGGAATGGAAGTATTATACCAAGAGGGAGAATAGATAAAACCAAAAAGAAGTCGAACCGCGAACTAGAGTAGAGCTGGAGCAACGTTAGCAAGACCAAGCTAAAATCTCCAAGAAGCAGTACAGATATGACCAGGCCAACAAGATCCTGAGATGATTGATATACAAATGTAAGAAATTAATGTAAACAATTGTTAGATTAAATTAATAATAGACTATAGTAAACATTAATTAAACATACCTGATGACCAACTGGTTTACTATTACATAGTACAAATGAGAAAGGGTAATATATTGTCTTCTTTTCCTTGAACATTTGTGAGCTCTTCGTATATAAGGTCCCTCCAAGCAATCTTTGATGCACCATTAGAGGTTCACGGACTCTTAGTTGGTTTGAATTATTCTTATGACGAGAATCAAGGAAACTGCAGGACAGGAAACAGAATGAAACCACTACTAAAGCCTCTATCAAAGTGGGCTCGCTGTTCCAACATTACAGATGCCTATCGACTTTTTTAGTCAATTTGCGAAATCCTAAAATCCAATTTAGTATGAATTCATTTTAAGTACTGAAATCAACAAGCCTAGTAAGTAGTACTTTTTAGTTAGTTAGTTTACAATTATCACAGTTGTCTGTACTAAAATCAGATAAATTGGTATCGAAATTGAATTTTAGGGTTTCGCAAATTTTCTGAAATGTCAAAGCCCATCTCTAATTTTGGAATGAGGGGAGTAAGTAAATAAGTTTTTTACCGCCACTGTTTCTCAGGTAACAGAGATACATGGTCTGGCCTTTCAACTGAAGGTGGTGGCACAATCTCATCTTCGATAGCAGATACAACTAGTCCGAATTGGCAGTACCGAGAAGTTGTAGGCTGAAAGGAAGAGAGATCAACCCGTACACCATGGGCACTTAAAGTTGGATTTGCATGCGTCTCTATCCAGCTAATAACCAGGCGAAAAGTTTTTTCCAGACGTCCAAGTCGAACTAATCGCAATTGCGCATTTAGACCAGCCACTAATCGATACCAAATGGTGGGTGGGACCGACTGCCGTGCAGTTGCACGAACGATAAGAAAAAATTCATTCAGAAGTCCATTGGTAAAAGTAAAAGACAATATCTAATTTAGTACCAAAATGGAAACCTGACTCATGAGGCTTGTGAGAATATTATCGCTCTGAAGAGAGAAAGGAGCCATGTAACTTCCATCTCCTCCGAAAACTAAAGATAATGGAAATCTTTGACGAAGGCGAGGAGGAAGATCATCTCTTTTCTCGTCTCCGCCAAGGAAAAAATCTACATATGCAACCATTAGGTCAGAAGTTGCGGCTACCTGCAATACAGCAGAAAGAACTATTTACCAAGGGGAAATAATATATGCACACACACACATAGACATACATACATATACAAATTTATAAATATGGACCCTGCGCAATTTATTTAACAGATTCTAGGAAGAAATTATTAACCTTGAGCCCCTCGTAGAGCGCGCGGGACCTGCATGAACGTAAGCAGGCATGGTCATATTCCGATCGAACAAATTCTCGGAGTGTGTGTATTTTCCTTTTACGGCACCACTGGAGCCATGACCAGGCAAGCGGATATGCAAATATCGAGATGATGCTGTGTACTGATCCTTCCCACCACTGATATCCGGCTAAGCGATTGATCTCGTCCACAAATCCGTGGAATGCATCCTCGTATCTACAGCACAGACACAGGATGATTAAAATAAAATATAATTAAAAAAGTAATAATAAAAAAGGAGAGAATGCTTACACAATTTGTGCTACTTGTTCAGGAGGACAGTAAGGGAGATGCCAAGGTTCACTGAAACTGTTAGATCCCATAAAGAACATCCTATGCACATGACTATGGGATTCCTCAGTTCTATTTGTTTCTAAAACCTATAAAAAAAACTAAAAAATTAGGATTAGAATAATAAATCCAGAAGTTAATATACTCCAAAAAATATATGTGGATTGAATGTCAGATAACTAAAATGCGGGGTTGACTTTTAAATGTTAGACCTCATTTAATGATTCCAAGAAAGGGAATGAACGGTCAATTTGCAAGCCACGTCGAGACGGTACTAAGCTCGGCAATTCCTCCCCACTGACAAATTTCATCCGAGCAACACTAAGCATGAGCCCTAAAACGACAAGGAGGCTTAAAAGAACAAAACCAAACAGCCATGGCCCGCCAAAAGTGTATATCAACTCTTCAAGAGCTGTGTAACAGTGTGGCATGCGGTATCTCTCGGAAATGCACATGTAAGGGCAAGGAGTCTCAACACCACCACCTGCAATGAACAGTTAAAATTGAAAGAACCTTCCTCTGTTTCTTTTCTTCATTTATCAGTCATATTTTGAAGGAGGTATATACAATGACATCATAAATAAAAGCAAGCACTAAAAATAAGGCTAGAATAGTCATTCCAGAATAGATGCAACAAAGAGAGGAATTAACATTACCTCGAACAGCAACATATGTGGCACGGCGTGGGAGCTCATGATGGGGACAGTTACGACAATGGGCTCTCTCAGATCCAGTTATATTCTTAAATGTGCCTACTGGGCATTCCTGCATTAAGAAATAGTGTGAGCCAAGTGCAAGATAGATAGTAGCAACAATTAGTCGAGTTGTCATTGCACACATTGAGGATCATGATTAAAAAATTAAATTAAATTAAAAAATGAATCTTCAATTCGAACTTTTGTAAACTTACCTTACAGAATACTCCATAAAGCCCTTTTGGACAAGGTTTTCCACTGATAGTTCCGTTTTCACCCCCAAGGCTCAGACCTCTACTTATTCCTCCCCTGCCATTATGAAGAAATTTTAAGAGAAAAAAGTAGTTTCATAGTTCAAGTTGATGTTTTACTTAAGAAAAAATAAATAAATAATTAAGAAATCCAGCAAACTTTATGAACCTGGTATTTATGATTCCTTGTACACTTGCTACAGGCTGGTATTCATCGCCAACTGTAATGTCTGACCAGTGAAAGTGAATCCGCCCCCCACCTCCGCCGCCACCAGTAAGACTACCACGTCCACCAACGGCTGAGATAGTAGAAGAATCAGCCAGGGCCATGGTATGAAGAAACAAAAGAATACTTCCTCCAGATCCACCCCCAATGCCGCCCATCACAGAAGAAAAAACCACACCACCTTTTTGCTTTCGTATTTTTTCTCCGAAGCTTTCCCCATCAGCTCTAAGCGAGCCATCAACAATCAGACTTGCCAGCGGATGTTCCAACGAACCCATAACTGTTACAAGCGGAAAAAAAAATTACCTAACCAGAGTAGAAAGTCTAGAAAAGTGAATTGCACCTTGGGTAGTTCTGCTTTGGCATTGGCATTAGAAACTGAATAAAAAAGAGAAGGATTAAAATCATTTGATTGGGAAGCATACCTATTATTCCACCACCTGCGGTTGCAGCAGCAAGACTGTAATTTCCACTTCCACTACCAAGTTCACAGGGCAGCTCAGCATTCCCATACGGGATACCACCCTCAATAAAACTGCCATTGTAGTATCCATCTCCACCTTTGCCGCCATGTCCACCACCACCAGCAAGCCCATTACTCAAGAATTTTCCACTACCAGTCCCATAGACACAACCTGTATTATCACATGTCAAAATGATACAAAGAAAAGGCAGTAAAAATCCGTGGGACCAATTTGTACTAATTTAAAAGAAAAGACTACAGAATTGGGACACATATAATAGGATTTCATTGCTAGAATATGCCATGAACTTGCTATTGTAATAAAATTATGATAAATTTTGCTTATAGGGAAGATGATACCTAGCCCAGATGCACTTATTGCTCCAGAGGATGGAACAACCACGGATCTAACCCAGTGGAAATGAACAACAGATCCTTCTATTAAACCTTTGACATTTACATCTTCAACTCGACACAGCTGCAGGGCAAACAAATCAAAATTAGCTGTTGGAGAAACCAAAATCACCTCTCCGTACTCGATGTGCACTTCTCTGACTAACATATATATATATATATATATATATATACAAAAAATATTTGGACACCTGAAGAGTGAAGGACAAGGAAGAGTTCACATTGCAATCTTCAGGTGGATTAAGCAATTCCGGGGGGCAATCCTCGCGTCCGCAAGAGAGTCTCGACATGACAGTTACCACATAGATAAATAAATAACTAAACAACAAATTAATGCATCATGGAAACAATTTGATTTGAATAAAACAATAATCAGTACTTACAAACTATCATCACTTGCATTCTCCAGTGGACCTCGCAGAACAGCTCCGGGCCCAACCTTGAAGTGAACACGAAAGATTGGCATCGTAAGCATACATAACTAATACCAATACAAAATGTTTAGACTTAGAGATGTATGTCTGTCAATAGAACTTTATGTACTTAGTTCCTCAGCTGTTACTTGAACTAAAATACAATGTTTAACATATATACATGACTTCTAAATATTCATGAATTTTCCAAAGATGATTGCAAATATCAAATTATAAGAGTGTATGGATTTTGGAAGAAAAGATGTTAAAATAAAATGAGCCTTACGTTAATATTGTAAAATAGTGATACAACCAAATGTTGAGCTTCAATAACATCGCCTGGTCCCGATAAATTGAGTGAACCTTGCCCATGAACTCCCAAATTGGAATTTGAATGGATCACGGATGATTCCTGACAAACAAATAAATTTAAAATCTATCTCTTAATCAAACATGAACAAGAGGTTATTAAATTAATGATACAAATTAAGGAAATTCAGTTACCTTCAAAACCAGTAAATTGCTGGCCTCGAGCGAGGATGTGGCAACAATGGCATCACCGTCACCATCTATAACCATTTTTGAATTCCACATCAACAGAACTTTGACAGACATTCGCAAGGCCCCATATATCTATAATTGACCGGCCAAGAAGTTTAATCACAACATTTCAACAGTGACAGAATTTTTTTTAATTTTTTTACAAGAAGAAGCAATTAAACTATAAACAAACTCTAGCCTAAGTCTTGTCTCTTCGAAATACAAGTTAAATAATATGAATGCTGACCTAGTATTCTCCAAAACCCAAGAATTAAAAACAAATAAAAATTAGCAGCTTAAGAGAATAAATATAAATATGAACAAGAAAAGGGATATATGAGCTCTCTCACTTGCCTTGATTACTGATTCACTCATCAAAAGCTCTTCCGCCCATAACTCAAACTCTGATAAGGCATAATGTGGAAGCCCAAAGCTTAAAACTGCACCACAGGACAAACTAAGTTGTCCTTGGACCTATTTATTACATTTAAGAAACTGACATCAAATTAATTCTCAAGCAATAATTTGATATGAAGAAGCTGACATCATCAGCTATTCAGTTAATTACCTGTAAGCGACTCCAAAGCAGAGGGGCTGTAGCTCTGGCATGATATTTAATTTCAACACTCGTCCAAAGTGGTCGATAAGGGAACTCCATAAGAAGTGTATCGGTATAAGTTGACAAATTGTGATTGCTGACTGTGAGCCTCTTAGGGAGAGTATCGTAAAAAGTCCCCGCAGCACCTGAGTTGCCAGGACAGCCATAACTTCTTCCTCCTGCCAACACGGCAGGGATCAAAATATGGTACAAAGTAGTACTAAGGGATGTAAACAAATCGAGCTTGTCGGGCTCGAGCTCAGCTTGTCCTGAGGAGAAGACTTACCATGAACCAAAAATATGGGATCATCATGCGAGCTGAAAACATCTATAGATACTCTTCCACCCCCTCCTCCAGCAAACCCATTACCTCCAGAAGCACTTACTCTGCCACTACCTGTCCTGCTCTTAACAAAACCAATAATTAATTAACTTCCAAACACATTTCTAGATGCTAAATATAGAATTGCATAAATTCACAACCCATTCTAAAAGTGTTTCACAGTTAATAGTACTTGTTCTTATTCTTCTTCTTCTTTTTTTTTCCTTGGAAGATATCCTCGTAGTCTCACCTCTTCTCTGAATCCATCTCATACATATGGTAGTATAGCTTATATTAGTTTTCCCAACAGGGAAAATTAAACATTCCTATAAATATTGGACCAAAACTAGAAACTTCTAAGGTAAATATAGCACACATATATGTATCAAGCGAAATTATTCATAAATGAGGCAACCAAATTATAGGAAATGAACCAACATGCTTCATATAAAACAACAAATATAGAATATTTTCACAGAAAAAATGCCAGAGAGCAACAAACAACTACTTAGCAAGCATATGAACTGACATTATAATAAGTTGATTTCATTGGGAAAAATATAATCGATAACTAAGTTAATGATAAGCAAGAAATCATTACATGTTCCAAGATTTGATATAAATGCTGCCACCAGACCCTCCTCCACCTTTAACATGACCATCACCTCCATCGGCTAAAAGACCGCCAAGAGTATCAAGAATATATTTTACAGCGAACCAAATCCACCCACCACCTACTCCCCTGTAATCCTCTTTTTTACTAATTGTTCCACCTTTACTACCATAGTTCCACGGTCTATACAATGAAGCCATGGCATACGGGTCCCCACCACACACATCTGAAGGAAACTTTTATTATCCATCAAACAATAGCACTCTTCCCACCGTGCCCTCCGCCAGCATCGTGTGCACCATCTGGGATCCCACTAGTGTGTACAGGTGGCAACCCAGCCAGAGCCATAACAGTAATTAAGAATTTTAAATTTAACTATCCTTAACAGGCATAAGTGGCCATATATGTCACATCCCTCCTGCTTCCTAAGCCTATTTTCTTTTTTTTAAAATAGATAAATAGAAGTTTATTATTATTAAGGGTTGAGGAGACATAGATACCAAAATTCAACCATACAAGAAGAAGGCTCACACAAGCTGTTTGAGATATCTTCAACAAGCTACAAAACTCTTTGTCCCTAAAGAGATTTTATCCCTGTACCTCCCTGGCTAGATTTCATCGGTTACTGCCTCCAAGCCCTCAAAAACAAGTTCACAACAAATCAAGCAGGGCCTACCTAGCTGATAAGAGTTTTTCAGTACTTAATATTTAAATATCTTTTGCTCTTGATTTATCAATATTTGCTTAAAAAGCTCAATCAAACATGTACTAATTGTTATATTTTTAGTTTGGATTACTACTCCTTGTTGGGCTTTGTTTTGTAGGTTTTTGGACCTATTTTCGTGCAAATCTAGGTTTTGAATGGACAAAAAACGAATCCGAACCGAAGAAGGGCAAAACTGTAATTAAAAGATCAAAGGGACAAACTCCAGCAGCTCCCACGGCCGTAGGGAGTGCCACAGGCAGACCGTGGGAGATGGCCGCACGTAGTTTTTTGAGTTCTACTCCGATTCTAAAAAGGGGATTCGATCCGGATCATGCACGAATTTGAGCTAGATTCGGATTGTATATTTGGTCCTATAAATAGCCTAAATCAAAAACCAATTGATCAATCTTTTTTTCATAATTCATAACTAGTATAATAAGTAGTATTTGTAGACAAGTGTTCGGTGGAGGTTTTTCATATAAGGTGAACGCTTTTCATACGAGTAACTTTATGGGTTCTATTGTTCTAAACTCTTATATTTTCTTATTTAATATAATTATGTTCTAATTTCCTTTGTGCTAAAATTAGATGGATCCTGCTCATGATTAATTAGATTACCGTTTTATCATGCGTTTATGTGAATTTATTATGTTGCGAGTTATGTTTCATGTTCTTAATGCTTCTAATATCTGGCCAATGTTTAGATGAATTTTGTCACATAGTTAAAGTACCGAGAGGAGAAAACTAGTGAAAGCTCGTGTGAAACATAACCATAAATTAAATTTAGCTAGAGATAGTCTAGGTTGCTTGTGTAGTTTCGGTGGTAACTATATCTAAACGAGTCGTTATGATTAGTGAATCCGAAATTTCCATAAAATTTAATACTCTTCATATTATTTAAATTTCGCATGGAGACTATGGGGTTAATAATTGAAGTAGGGAGGATAAAACTAGAGATAGAATAGCAATTTATTTAGTGAGATTTCAATATCACAACAGAATAGATTCCACAACTTGCATGATAAACCAATTGATCTGATTATGAATGGGTCGGTGAAGTCAAAATCTTAGCACGCTTTCTTATTATTATTTAAAAAATCCTAAAATTTATTAGTTTAAGTTTATTTAATAATTAATTAGTTTCTTAAAAACCAAAACCTTTATTGATCCAATTATATAAGTTAAAGAAAAGACAAAGTTGGTAAGTAATTGATTTTAATCCTCGTGGGAACGATATTTTTACTACAATCTGATTAGTGTACACTTGCACTTCTCACCGATCACTACCCATATCCACAAATCTAAAATCTAATTATCTGATGCTCTCTTAGTAACGTTTGTAATTTTTAGAGAGACAAAGTGAAAAGTATAGACAGAGAGTGAAATTCTTTAGAAAGAAAATGTAAGAATTGTAGAGGGATAAATTGAAAACTTTTAGACTGTAAAATTCTAACTACAGGGAGACTGAATATTTAAAAAAAGAGAAA
Organism: Pittosporum tobira; assembly: GCA_032359685.1. Classification (NCBI taxonomy): domain Eukaryota; kingdom Viridiplantae; phylum Streptophyta; class Magnoliopsida; order Apiales; family Pittosporaceae; genus Pittosporum; species Pittosporum tobira. Next base: position 4,514 of record JAUMHB010113232.1, on the reverse strand, counting down.
GTGAACATTTCCAGAAAAAATAAATTGAGAGAGAAATTGAATGTTTTAGAGAGAGAAAGGAAACATTTAGAGAGAGAATTTAGACAAAAATTGAAAAGTTTAAACAAACAAGGTGAAAATTCAGAGGAAAAGAGTAAAATTTAGAGAGTGAAAAATTTAGATAGGAAAGAAACAACTAGAGAATGAAAATTTTAGATAGAGAAACTCTAAACGAGAGAGAAGAGAAAAGCTTAGTGACTAATGAGAGAAAGGAAAAAAATACAAAGTGAAATTTTAGAAAGAGAAATAATTAGTGAAAAAGAAATAATAAGTTGACTTCATTTATCATTTTTAACAACAGAAAAGAATAATCATCATTTTGTTTGTTTTGAATTTTTGGCCAACTATTGAAACGTTTTCAAAATGAGAAAAAACGAGAACATTTACCCAACGATGTTTTCCTTACTTGTTTTGGAAACAAGACGAAACAAAACAAAACAAAACAAATAAAAATAAAAGTACCAAACGAGCTCCTTCGAAAAAATTAGTAAGACACCAATTCTATTTTAGAAATGTTCGACTTGCTTGAATTGCATCGAATTACTCAAAAAAGTCAACTTGCAGGAAGAGTCTATTGGAATGAAGTGAGCTATTATCGAGGTTCTTTTCTGGTATAACGATATATAATCGAGGTTCTGTGATTTGAATTGATTTAATGATTAAAACAGTTCAAATTATATTGAACTAGATATTCTAATCGTTAGCAATCAGCAATCTATGATTTGAATCACTAAACGAAATATAACTAGTTCTGTTGACAGCAGTTGGGAAAATGACTCAAAACAATTAACAATGGATTTGTGCTAAATTGAACTAAGAATAGTAGATTAGAGTGAATTCAAGTACGATTGAATTTATTACTCCTCAAACATGCATTCTATTATTTATACTACTGGAATGATAAAAGTTAAAGTAAGTAACCAAGTGCACATCATTTCCAAATATAGAATCACTTAAATTAATAAAGCACATTCCAAAGGAGTTCCACAATTACTTGCGCTTGTTCTTTTCCTTCAGTTCCTTATAAGGAATCCTCACTCTCACCTCGTGTATCATCTCACCTCTATGGCAGTGTGGCATATATCAGTGCTCTAAACATGGAAAACGGAAAGTTATGGTAGAAGTTCGGACCAAAAGAAGAACCTTTAAGGTAAATAAAGCAAACGCATACTATCTCAAATGACACTATTCATCAATGAAGTAACCAAATTATAGGGAAATAACTGACAAACACAACCAACTTAAAACATCTTCACACAAAAAAAAAACTACATTATAACTGTAAGAAAACTGAATTCATAAAAATCAGCAATAAGCAAGAAAACATTACATTTTATGAGACTTGATGTAAATGCTGCCACCAGATCCTCCTCCACCTTTAACACCACCATCACCTCCATCAGCTAAAACACTCCCACACGCATCAAGAACATCTTTTACCTCGAACCAAATCATCCCTCCCCCTTCCCCGCCATAATCCTCTTCTTTACTAGTCGTCCCACCTTTACTACCATAACTGCAAGGCTTATCCAACGAATCCCATGCATACGGATCCCCACCCCAAACATCCGAAGGAAGCTTTGTATTATCCATTACACAGCTCGCACCTCTCCCACCGTGGCCTCCACCACCACCCTGTGCACCATCGGGGGTCCCACTAGTATGTTTAGGCGGCTCACCAGCCAACGCAGTAACATTAATTACAGAGCCATTAAACAAAGTAGCAGTATCCGATACTACATAAACGTACCCGGCTATAATCTCCGCGTTTAACCCTAACCTAAATTCGCCACTAATGTTGACAGTTATGATGCATCCCAACCTAGGGCAGCTCAATTTTACTCCAGGGAGTACAAACAAGTTACCATTGCCACGTATGTAAATATCTTTCGTGAAATTCAGATTATAACTAAGCTCACAAGAGGTGTTGAGAGAGCCAGTACCGTTCAAATCCTCTTTGCACGATAGCGGCGGAGGGAGTGGCGGGGGAGAGGGGGGCGGCGGAGAGGGAGGCGTGTAATCGCCGTGGAATAAACTGTAGTCGTGAGCGGTGATGATCGAGAAATCGTCAATTGAAGCGGTGGATAGAATATTAGGGTTTGTTAAAAAGAATGCGTGGAGAAATATTATGATGTTGATGATTAATGAAGAAGATGTGGCCATTGAAATTGGGGCAAAATCATCAGAACTGTGAATTCAATGTGAAATTATGAATTCTAGAAGGTGAATTTGATGAGGAATGTTTGGTGGTTTGAAATGGATTGAAGAATTCCGTGAGGAAGAAGAACATACAAGAGACAGGTGGCGGTAGAAGGCGACCCCAGTCCATTGTTCTTTACTATTTCCGCTAGAGCGACTTCAGAGAAAAGGTAAAAAGTACATTTGTCAGTTCTGTGGGACCCACAATAGCAAAATTAGATTTTCGAAATGGATGTCGCATAACGAAAACGGTTTAAAATCATATATTTACTCCGGTCCAAAAAAATTATAATAATTTAATTTTATATGAAATTAAAAAAATATATTTAAAATTATAATTTTAAATAAGAGAATAATAATTGATATTATTATTTAAATAAAAAAATAGTAAAGTATTAGTTAAAGTAATAGGATCATATTTGATAAAATAAAGATAATTTAGACAATTAATATTATTAAATTTTTCAAATTGAATATGTTGCAAATAATATGGAATGACAAAAAAAAACAAGTGTTGCAATATAAATTCTACGAATAGAGTATATATATACTCTCTCCGTCTCAGAAAAATTGCAACACTTATTTTTTTTGAACGTCCCATAAAAATTGTAATTTTCCTTTTTAAAAAATTTAATAATGTAAATTGTCTAAATTACCTTTAATTTATCAAATATGGCACACCATTTCAATCATTATTTTTCTATTTAAAATTATAATATCAATACTATACCCACCACTTCAATCACTATTCTCCTTTTTTAAATTATAATATTATTACTTCAATCATTATTTTTTTTTAAATTATAACATCAAATAAATTTTTTAAACTCTGCAAAAAGTCAAACTGTTTCGATATTTATGCAACGGAGGGAGTATATAGGAAAAAAAGAGTGTACACACTTACTCACATAGTTAGGTGAGCAATAGTGATTTAAGCATTGTACATCACCAAATTGATAGTAAAAAGTACAATACTTAAAACACTCATTCTTACCTAACAATATGAACAAGTGTGTGTGTGTGCATATACGAGTCTAAATCTGTTATTTTATTTACTGTTTTAAATTGAATTTAATGGTTGTATTGTATTTAAGTGTATTAATTGTAAAAAATAAACATAAATTTTATATGTAATATAACCGTTAAATTGGATTGTAACAACATATGAAATAGTAAATGAAACAACCGATTTGGACTCATATATATTTATAGGAAAAAATGAGTATGTATACTTACTCACATAGTTAAGTGAGCATGAGTGCTTTAAGTATTGTATCATAACAAATTGATAGTAAAAAGTATAATGATTAAAATATTTATTCTCACCTAACTATGTGAGCAAGTGTGCACCTCCCCCACCCTCATATTTATATGATTTTAATCGATAAACTTTAGAATTCACTACGTTAATACTCTATAATTTACAAAGGAGTCTTGAATTTACAATAAAATTAAAGCAATCTCAAATATTATTAAATAAATTGATAATAAAATATTTTTTAAAATTATATTATATTATGGTATTTATAAATACTTGCATATTAATCACACTACTTACAGGAACTTAAAAATTTAATATCCTAATATTTTAAAATTCTAATCCTACTAATAATGAGTTAATAAGTTTTCAAATATTAATTTGAAAACTCTATTCCTAACTTAAATCGATTTAATAGAAATCATATATAAACTAAACTACTTGACTAACCTAAATAATAAATAAAAATATATGAAATAAACTAATTCACCAAGAATGCTAAAATATAAAAAAAAAAAAAATACTGGACTTCATTGATATTTTCTTCTACATCAATGGATGTGTTATTCGCATAAATAAATTTAAGTATTTTCACAAATTTACGGTTCTTATAATTTTATGTGCACATGACTAACTTGACATAATCAATTTTGTAATATTTTTTTTACTATTTTAATTATTCAATTTTACTTAGCAGTTAACTACGGAGTATTAAATTCAAGTTTAACGGAAGTGTAATACTTCATATTACCTCAAAAATTAAAAATAGTTATACTTTTTAGTTATGTCTTAAATTTAAAGATAACATTTTATTTTAATAAATTAAAATATTAAAAAATTTAATTTATTATTTTATTATAAATGCATAATAAAATTTAAACTATTTCTTAAAGGAATTATTTTAAAATATTTTTGTATAAAAATTAATTCAAACATCTCTTTAAAATTTTGTCATCTTTGTAAAATATTTCCAATTTTAAAACAAATGAAATTTCCATTTCAATATATCCATAACCAA
>JAUMHB010113121.1:11827-28605 GCA_032359685.1 Pittosporum tobira | reverse complement strand
ATTTAAATTATCATGTGAATATATCAAAAAATATATATTCACATGATGTGTGGTTTGGTGTGTTTGTTCGGTGTTAAATGTTTTCATACCTGTAACATAGAGGGGTATGTCTCTATCTCTAAAATCTTTTGTATATATATTTTTGATATGATATATATTTACTTATCAAAAAGAATAAATTTATCATGTGAATTTATTAAACTTTTACTTTGAATTGAATCTGGACATTATTATTGATGAGTGAAGTAATCAAAGAATTTTTGCATAAGTTAAATATTTACTGAAATAATTCTCAATAATTAATCATATGACTGATATCCTTACTGTAGTAGTCAAATAATGTTTTTGACCATTTTAGAATCGAATCCATCCCTTAACCTGATTGGATGGATACTTAGCATTCTCCCACTCGTGTTTTTTACCATATCGTTACTCTTGTTTTAACCATACGTCGGCATAAAGCTGCAATAATTTGGAGGGAGGTGATCTTGATATATTACCCGTGTGATAAAAAAATTTAAATAATTTTTTTTAGTTGTTTTAAGAAAGACTATTACAATAGTAAATGATAAAAAAAAATAATAAGAGAAATTTAAATAAAACACTCTTTTCACTCTTCTCTTTATAATAATAAATACTCTATACATTTTATTTTTTTACTGTTTCACTCGTACTTTTTACAATTTTACTTAGCGAGGACATCAATCAAAAGTTGAAGAATTCCTCTTTCCGCTTTATAATATAGATGACAGTTTATTATACACATAATTTTTTGTTTTATTTTTCTAACTAATTAAAACGAAAATAAAAATTGAGGAACACATTTATTTAATTGATTTTGAAAGTCAAGTCGAGGTACAAAAGGCATTGCCGTTGCCCATATAAGTACCGCCATAAGCTGTAAAGAAAAATTGACAATACTATTGATTTACTTTAAAAAACTAATCAATAAATATTTTTTTTAGCTCAAAAAAAATTATAATCAACAAATAAGTTATAAGTTATTTTAAAATAAACTGTACCAAATAAGCCTTATGTAAATGTACCACATGTAAATAGTAACCTTTTATAAATAAAAACAATAAATTTAATAGTAACTTTAATTAGAAAATATTTCCAATTACCTAAATACTTTTGCTTTTATATATATATATATATATATATATAATCAGTTAAATCGATAAAATCAGTAATGTTGTACATATGATGTCACCGATTACTAAATGGGCTGGACGTTGCCGACGCAGGTGTAATGTCAATAATTAACTAGACTAAGATTTGTATGTTACAAATTATTTGATCAGTTTATAATTTAATTTTAAAAATAAATTATTTTTAAAATTTATTTAAAATAAAATATAATAATATTTTTAATTTATTTTAAAAATTAATTAAATAATTTTATTCATACTTTATAATTATTTAATTTATTTTAAAATAAATTATGACAAACATAATTTAAAATAATTAGAAGAGTTAAGTTGTGCACCAAACTCACCACGTGGCTAATTAGGACAATTTTGGACATGTTTTTGGTCCTCGTTCTTCTTTACATATACTCTCACTGTCTCGTAATAAGTTTATTATGAAACAAATTTTGACAATTATGTGACATAGATTTTAAAGCGTATAAAAAATATATTTTTAAATTTTTAAATTTTTTTAAAAAAATATTCATATTTTGTACTTTTAGTTATAATTTAAATATTTTAAAAATAAATTCACGTGATACATTTTTCATGTAACTTAAAATTTGTACTACACAATTGTCAAAAAATATTTCACTTATTACGGGACGGAGTATTATATATATATATGGGCGGGCCGGGTGTCAAATTACCAACAAACAGACAAATTGATCGATACATCATATGAAATGGATCTTCAGACATTTCAAAATCGTAACAATTAAAACGAAGCAAAAATATGGTGGGATCGAACAATGCATTAATGGCGTTCAAAGAAGAAGGCAATGGAGGAGGAGGATGTAAATGTTACAATGAAGTGGCTTTCGTTGAAATCAGTTAAGTCGGCTGCGCGTGAATATGGCCCTTTGCATGTTGTTCTTTCTTTGTCACCATTTCTTTGCTGATGGGACTATATATTTCTCATTGCACACGCAAACGTATCCGGTGCAAATTTTTATATTATGAAAAAGATAAATCCAAAAAAAAAAAAAAAGTGGGTTAAAAGAAAGTTCTAGTAGGAGTTTAAATCAGTTACTATTGAGATAATTAAGGAGTAATGCACAACTGATTGAGATAAAATAAGAAATTAAAAAGATAAAAACCGTAGAATGAGAAAGAACTTCATCAAAAATGGTTTTATAAACCCTTTCTCTCTTTATAATATAGATATAAGGGTCTTATCCAGATATTTATGAGTTTTTTTTTTTTCTCTCACTCTCTGTCTCTCTCTATATATATCTCTATATGTATAAATGTTGAGTGTGATATATAATTTGACATCATATATTAATTTGTCCCCAGCCCTTCTTACTGTTATCTAGCTGGAATATTAATCTTTAATGGTGGAAGCATGCATTCGATTCAGTACAAAGTTGAAAGAAAAACCCTGCACAAGTCTTCTTTCTTTTCAGAAAGTGATCAAGAGCCCTACATATATATCTTTATCAGAATACATGTATTTATTTATATTATAAACAGACAACACCTTTAAAAAATTATTTTGATGGAGTACTAAAGTTGTATTTAAAGTTATATACTCCTATATAATTAGGTTAGCAGTGACGATTGTATATAACAACAGAACTGTTACTAGGGACCACCTAGCTAAGGAGTACATACAGTAAAATCCGTTACAAGTAGGGCCAACAAATATACTAACAGATTCGGATAACAAGTTTACAGAAAAGAAAAATGTTAAAGTAATCACTAGTTTAGATTTACGGGAGAAAACGGCAGTTTTAGTAAGGATGCGACTGCACATGTTGAAGTTGAAGTTGAAGTTGACCACCCACGCAACATAACAAAATGTCATAGACCAAGACAACTGAAATACTGTGTATCCAACCAGGACGAGGCCTGGTGGGGGGCCCCAAAATGGGTTTGGTTATCTTGAATTTTTTAAAAATTGGAGTATTAGAAGTTTAAATATATGTTGTTAATATTTTAGAATTTTTTTTTTTTTGACAATTAATTCCTATATAAATTGCTATGCAATTCCACCAAATAAAATGTCCATACACGACATTTTATACCTCTTAATTTAAAACCCCTCCTGATCGAACGCAATTTCGGGTCGGGTTCGCGCATTTGTCTAGTAGATACATAGTGATGGTTTTAAGAATTGAAGTTTTACTGAATAACGAATCTTCCTAGAAATTTCTTGCGAATGTTTCCAGAAACCAAACTCAACAATGGCGTTACGGATTCGTTTGATAAAATTCAAAGCAGTCATCTTCGTTACTTCATTAGCATGCATGCCCAACCACAAAAATTTTTGCGCGTAAAAGTGATTTGATTTCAACGTAAGTACAGTGAAGTGAATAGTACGTAACTGCGTACGTGCGTATAGATAGATAAGGTTCATATCCCTCCAGAACCAGATCAACTTGTAAGATCCGGAAAGGAAGTTGTTCAGAAGACAACAAAGGAACCAAATTCATTCTGGTAAAATACCCCTATAGCATCCGCCAAAATTCATTACAAAAGTTACACCACCAGATCCATCGATCGCCATTGTCTCAGCTGTTGCTTTCTACGCTAAGAAAACAAAATATCTTGTCAAAGAGAGATTAGATCAACACAATAGATGGATCACGTTGGTATATGAATCAAAATGAAAACTGCCTCCATTTGAAATTAACAAGAATTCATTGTCTAATTTTAGGTAAAATTATCCCCTTTTTATTTATTTATATGATAATAATAATAATAAAATAAAAAAAAAAACTCATTTCTTGTTTCTAATCCTATAATAAATCACATTAATTTTAAGTTTTTATATTTTGCCAATTAACTCATAAAATTCTTAAAATGACTCATTTTGTGAAACTTAGACTTTCAATTTTAATTGTATATATATATATATATATATATCATTTCCTTTTTATTCTTCCTGAACCATGCTTTGTTTTGAATTCCTTATCCATTCTTTTAAGTAGTAAATTATTAGAAGCCTCGAGAGGGGAGCATAAATGTCTACTAAATGTGTTGTTTGAAGACTTATGAAATTAGGGAAGGAAAAAAGCCAACCCCTAAGACAAATGGTGTAATGACTTAGTTTTATAATGAACTAAATAAAATTAAATAAGTTAATTTTATCTAATTATACTCTCAATTATGAGAGTTTTGTAATCTAGTCCCATTTTGATAAGTACCTCCGTCCTATTGGCATTACATTTTTTATTTTTTTTTTGGGTGCATTTGAAGCCAACAATCAGCTGGCCAGCTCATAAGTTCTGCCTCTCCCAGCCCAATACGATTTTTATTTCCATAAATATCTGATTATTCCGCCTGTTGGGCCAACCAATAATCAGGAAATGAAATTTTTTATGGACTAAAGCTACTCTATTTAACGCACTAGCGAGGCCATGAAGTTTGGGCTGTCCATCATTATGTAATGGGCTTGTAACCTTTCGATAGAAAGTGTACTAAAGTCCAATAGATGTTATTAGATACGGACAAAAATGCATACAAACAACCATGACCAGAATTTCATGCTCCTGTAAGTAGTTCAATTTCCTCATTTCATCATCTCCAAGTTGCAGATGAAGAAAGAAACACGAGTATCTTCATAAAAATATAAAAAACCATCTATACTACTGCAAGAATAACGGCTTAGTTCTGCGGGAGATTACAATCCGTATAAGAAAATGCCATGCTGGCAACCAAATCTACTAATCTTTAAATTGTTGATAGTCTAAATAGATTTTTCTCGAAGCCTAGTGCATTTTGCAATCTTTAGCTCAACGCCTCAACACTCATGCCTTGGTTGGCGCGGGTGATGGAGCGCCACCAGTAGTCGGCCTGCAAAGAGCAACAACGAAATCCGGTTATCAACAAATTAAACAATAATCACTAAAACAAATTTCCTCAATTTTATCTATTCAAGGAACGTAAACAAAACCAGAAACTCACACTTAAATATTGTACATAAAATTACGAAAAAACAATTTCCAACAAATAAGGGCACCAAAGAACTTACAGGCCAACGAAGACTTTGAAACCATCGTAGATTGCCCATTGAGCTCCGGTAAGGGTTCCAATCATGACTATACGAGGAGGAAGACCGCGAGTAACCAAGCCCCACAAACCTAGCTTCTTCACAGCCTGGGCAACAAAAGAAATCGTTTAACCATTATTTTTTCCTGTTTCTTCATCAACTTTTTAGTTTTTTAATAATTAGAAAACTAGTGTGGAGATTGTTGACTCACATCACCAACGGTAGCACCCTGGGCATTATTGAGAAAAGACACGAGGTTATCAGCAGGGTGTGATACGGCAGCACATAATACACCAGCTACATAACCACCGGCAAAGCTTACGCCTAGCTGGAAAGGTTTGCTGCACTGCTCCTTCGGGGTTGGGATAGCATACTTGTACAGGAGCTCCACAATAGTCTCAAAAGATGCAAACTTCATCATTGTATCTGCAAAGATCAATACCAGATTTGATCATCAGCATTTCTCCTTAGAAGGGTTTATAAAAATAAAACATATACTTTTTTCTAGTTTTTTGTGAATGGTGGTTTAGGTAAGCATTGTTACCAATTTGACTGAACGTAATTTATAGAAAATAATGCCATCAAGTATCAAGTAAAAAGGAAGATAAGTCAGCTTACATGGAACTTGTCGTCCCCAGAGAGGAACAATGCCCTTGTAAAGCCTGAAAAAGAAAATATGCAGAAAATAAATGTATTTTTAAATTAAAAAAAAGAAGAGGAAAACAATTGCAACCATGGATTACAACTATTAGAAATTATAGTCAAATTGTTTCAGATCAATTTCATACCCAAGAGCACCTTCAGCCTTGACAAACTTCGGAAGACCATCTGACAAACCTCTGGCAAACCCAGGCTGAGTTTGCACACGAACCTTCACTGCCTCGAAGGGACAAAGAGCAACATCAGCAATCAATTCAGCAGAGGCAGATCCAGCAAGGTAGATCAAAGTTTTGTACTTGATTGCATACTCTGGACCAACAATGTCAGAGTAGTATTTCTTGAAGAATTCGTAAAATCCATACTTGCATGCACCCTGTGCACTGTAACCTAACAAGGTTGGCACCCAACCCTTGAAGAGACCTTTTAATCCATGCTCCTTGAGCAAAATGCCAAAACCCGAACTAGTGTTCTTGTACTTCGCAGGGTCAATCTGAGAATTTGGACGACATTAGTGTCGATGTAAATTTACGCAGTACTAAGGTAAAAATAATAAATAAAGGGAAAAAGAAAAAGAAAGAGAGAGAGCAGGTGTTTCAAATGTCAATCACTTTCTGTCAATACAAAAATATGTTGCAGGGGTCTTCATTTACAGAGATATATTTTCATCCAGTATCACGTGCAAATAAAACAAATCAATTGAACTGCAAACAGAGCAAATCAATTTATATTCACGAGTGCAAAATGGTAAACATGTAATCCATCCTTATTTTCTAACCTCTTATTATCGAAAGAGAAGCAGTAATCAGGAATATTTCACACTTCTCCTATAACCCTTCGGTTTAATTACTTTAACAAAGAAATGATGATTAAATTTTTGATAAATTTATCATCTTCAGCTATTGCCATTACTAGTACTCACGTTTACCAAAAAAAGAAAAAAGTACTCAATCACAACTTCAGGATAATAAGCGTTACACTCACATACGTAAGATGACAACTTCTGGTGTCTATAATTCAACAAGTTGTAAATGATTAAATGGTGGAAGATGCATTTTCTGATGTAGGAAAATGCAAAAGAGTAGCCTCGTCATTTCTTAAAATTGGAAGCTATCAGCTAGATGGATTAAAAAATTAGGCATTGGAGCATGGTTACCAAGAAACTCTGGCATGCATTATGCGTTCTCGGTACTAGCGTTCCGAATCATAATACAAGAACAAATAGTTAATGAACCAAGATCATAAATAACATTATATCATATCGGATTACTGTAACGTAGAGCATTCCAGGTAACCTAGAATTTGAGCATTTATTTTATATTGTTGGAAAACAACAAATAAAGCTATAAATTGTTCCTTGGACCTTTGGTATTTCCATCAGGCTAGTAAAGTATACGCCTCATACCATCTCCTGGTTCTGCTACCGCACTGTCCTCGAGTATTAAAGAGATTCTAAACACAGTGTACATACTCTTGTGAGATAAGGGTGTCATATTTTGATAACCTATCTATTATATAAAGTGGGAGACACTTTAAAAAACCGTTAAGCCTTTACCTACTTTTTTAACTTTGTTACTGTGGTAAATACTACAATAAAAAAATCGAATGTTTGGATAACGGTAAAATTCAAAAGAGACCACTAATTAAAACTCCCACTCCCTCCAACTTCTCTTTCCACGTATTCTTTTTAAGCGTGAACCAATAAATATAAATTGTCATGCCATTACACTAAATATTTATTTTATTTATTTATTTTTTAAATCACACGTGTGTGCAACATGAACTAGTATTAATAACATGAAATATTTAATTAATATTAAAATATTATGAAAATACGTTGAGCATATATATAATACCATGGGAGATAGCATTTGAAAAATAAACTATCTAAAAGCTGGGGAGAATACGTCAATTTTGAAAAATATCCGATGAATCAAAGCAAAACATATACTCATTTCATTTCGTTACATATTAATCGCAACCGTTTTATTTTTTATGAATCTTAAAAAATGTGTTTGATTATGTGTAAATTGTCCAAATTATTTTTAATAATATTATAATTTTAGATAAAAAAAAAAAAAAAGTAGTATTTAAAATGGTAGATCATGTTGATATTATAATTTTAAATAAAAAAATAATTATTGAAATTATTGACATAATATTATAGTCGTGATTGAAGTAATGAATCATATTTAATAAAATAAATAATTTAGATAAATTATATTAACAATTTTTTTTAAAAAAAATATTATAATTATATTAAAACATTAAAAAATATATATTACTATTTGAATGGAGAGAGAGACTCAGGGATATAATGTAGAAGAGGGAGGGGAATTGGACCTGCATGTTGCACTTCACGATATCAAGAGGAGTAACGGCAGTGTGAGTGGGGCCACAGCATAAACCACCACCGACCGTACAAGCGGCGTAATAAGCCGGAGAGAACATCTTTATCTTACCACCACCTGGCTCGCTCGGAGCTTGCACAAGAAAGCTTCTCTTAGCAGCAGTAGCTCCTCCTCCATTATCCGACGGGGAAGACCAAGACGAGTGCAAATTAGGGTTTTGATCAATCAACCTTTTAGACATATCATGAGAAGACGAGTATAAAAAGCTTGGAATGAGAGATTGCCGATGGTTTTCCGGAAACGCCATTGACACGTGACCAGGGGGCAAGGTGCGTTAATGGCTGAACACACTGTTAAATTAAAGAAATGTTTAGAGACACCGAGGTAAATAAATAGGGGAAGGGAGTGTTCCATTTTGGCGGGTGTCTTCGGTCAGTCTTTCAATAGAATGGAAGGTTCAAAGTCTCCGCGTTTACCAGTCTCTCATTTGCCCTTCTTTTTTTTCACAAAAATCACAAGCTTCTGGATAACTTCGTAATTTCCTTTCTTTTGTTTTCATTTCTCTGTTCCATGTCATGAAAATTATTATTAGAGTCTTTCATTACTTTTCTTTTATATATATAAATAGTTTTATTTATTCCTTAATAAGATTTTTTTTAATTTTCATCAATTGTAATACAAAATAAATTATGTACTCAAATTTATGATTATAATTTTATTATTGTATTCCTTGTATCAATTATTAGGGTCAACAGGTGATTGCACCCAAAAAAAAAAAAGTCAACATGGCTAGGTAAATAATACTCTTCCCATTGAATTTTAAGGAACAATTATATGAAAAATCAATATATATATATATATATATATGGTTAAAATTTGATATATAATCATGTGAATTCAAAACCGTTTAAAAAATTTCCAAAATAAATTTTTTTTTTTTTTTTTCAGACAAAAGGTAGTATTGCAAAAGTTGAATGATCTTCCAGCCAAGAAATCAATTGTCCTCTAGTCAGGCAGCCAGGCAGGAAGCAGTCAAATTGATTAGAACGAAACATTGGTGTCGTGTTGTAGTTGTTTTTCGTGTCGTAGTTGTTTTTCGTGTCAGTCGACATGGTTCTTCGGTTCATTCACGGAGGTCGGAGGAACTCGCAAGGAAAATGACAAAAATTAATAGTAAAATAATATTATATTATATTATTGAGATATTAAATAACAATTACATAATAGACTTTATATAAATTTAATTTACTTATGAGTCAAGTAACTTACATTTAATCTAACTTGAAATCTAAAAAAACCTATTACTATAATAATATAAATACTATAAATATAATATTAATTATATTAATATAACTAATATTATATTATCTTATACTCCTCTCAATTTAAAAGTTTTATATAATAAGTTTTACCTTGTTACATAAGTAGAAAACAAAAAACTAGTAACTATCAACGGTAGATAGTAATAGTCAACGGTAGTCAATGTTATTCGACATTAACTGATCGATAGACAACGGTAGCAACAGTATTCGATCGTAACTGATCGATAGACAACAATAATAATGATATTCATGGTTTGTTCCATGAACCAAATTTCTTAACATGTCCGGAAAGCGTAGCAATAGTAGTAGCAATAAATCTCGATGATTGATAGGATTGAGAAACGCAATAAAAAATATACTTAAAGAAGCAAAGTCAATGGATAGTTCAACAGTAATTAGGACTTCTTGTATGGACCAGATAAATGGGAAGCTCGACGACGACATCTCAATTCACTACCACCCCTCTTCCCCATATAACAACCAACAGATCTAATATAAATTAAGAAAAATTAAATTAGAGTTTCCGTTGACGACTATGACAGCCGTCGATGACGGAAGCAAAATAATTTTAAGTCCAAAAAATCTAAAGCTATAATATTATGTAAAAGAATATAATATTATATTATTAAGATATTAAATAATAATTACATTAGAGGTCTTATATAGACTTAACATACTCGTGAGTCAAATAATTTACATCTAATTTAACTTGAAATTTTAAAAAATTATTATCATAATAATATAAAAATTATAAATATAATATTAATATAATTAAGATTATATTTTCTAATATTAATAAAATTTTATTATTCACGTTTCGCTTCTCGTCCAGTCAAATACTACTATTTACTCTTTGACCTGTCAATTCATTTTCCACCAACAATTATTGGGCGGCTACTGCAGATTTTTTTCAGGTGCCAGCAGAATAGCGAATTTACTTAAGAAAAAATATCTGACCATCAAATTTTATGCGACCAAAAGGTATGAAATTATTGTGGAGGAGGATGGCTCTCATAACATATACTATCACTGTCCAAGGAGCAACCGACTTGACACAGAAACTTCTTGGAAAAACAAATCCAGCTAGAGCCTAAGTAGTAATTAAGTTTATCTTATTAGGAATTGATCTCAGCAACCAGCCCAAGTAATAAGTTCTAAATATTGTATGAAAGTGTATTTAATTCAAAATCAATTGAAAATGATGGAAGTTGTTAAATGTATTATTATTATATTTATAGTATTATTATGGTAATAGATTTCTTATGGTAATAGGTTTCTTAGATTTTAAGTTGGATTATAATTAGGTTACTTATTCTCTAAATAGGTTAAGCCTATATAAGGTCTCTTATTTAATTGTTATTTTAGACACATTAATTTTAATATATCATAATCTTCTTATTCTTCTACATGGTATCAAGAATTTTAGGTTTTTGGTTCTAAAAATTATTTTTTCTTCCACTGTCGCCGGCGGCTGTCATAGCCGTTAGCGGAAACCCTAATTTGTTTAAACCTTAGCCGCTTACTTTTTCCATGAGATTTTGTTCTTCCACCACAGTTATAATAACGCTTATCACCACCACGACCGCCGCCGCCAAGTCCACCACTTCCCTGAAATTCACAATCCCTAGTCATGTGGTCAAACTCACGGCACTTATAGCACTCCATATCACCTCTGCAACCGCTACCACGAGATCAATTGAATCCGTCATACCTACCTACCAGGTCGCGTTCGTCTTTCTCTGCACTGTAACTGTGCTCTTCTTCTAGCCATATCTGTTGACTTTTCTAAATCTCTAGCTGCAGCCGCTTTACTGTCGTAAGCCTACCCATCTCTAGCCGCAGTCGCTTTGCTGCCGTAAGCCTAGTTATCCCTAGCAGCAGCCGCTTTGCTATCGTAAGCCTAGTCATCCCTAGCCGCAACCGCTTTGCTGCCGTAAGCCTAGTCATCTCTAGCCGCAGCCACTTTGCTGCCGTAAGCCTAGCCATATCTAGCCACAGTCGCTTTACTGCCGTAAGCCTAGTCATCTCTGTATTAGCTGACTTTGTAAGCCACAGGTGAAGCGTGCATGTGCTGAGTTGAGCCTTGGCCCGAAACCTTCTTAAAATCCTAGCTACAATGGTCGTTGCCATCATAACCGGCCGAAGCCTGCAATAAGCCTAGGTTTCTTGTTTCTTGTAAGACTAGGACAAAATCCTAACAAATGTTTCTCTCTTCCGTTCTCTGTTGTGTAAGCCTATGACAAAATTCTAGAAACTTTTGTCAATTGTTAGATGCTACTAATACTATCGATGATATTGGTAATTTGTTGCTGGTGCTACTAATGCTTTTATGGGTTGAAGATTCGTGATAAGATATAAAACTTTCAACTTGAGGGGGGATGTTAAATATATTATTATTATATTTATAGTATTATTATGTTAATAGATTTCTTATGGTAATAGGTTTATTAGATTCTAAATTGGATTAAAATTAGATTACTTATTCTCCAAATATGTTAAGTTTATATATGGTCTCTTATGTAATTATTATTTTAGACACATTAATTTTAATATATTATATTCTTTTTATTCTTCTACAGAAGTAATTTATACTGCTAACACCTTGCTGCACCTGTCTATGGATTCACCCAATGAGATTTCAGAGATATTTAAGGCTTAAACTTGGTAATTGTTCAAGGTGTTGAATTTGTGGCCAGCTTTATCCAGCTATGCTAGAAAAGAACAATACGTTTCTATACATTCTCTGTCTTTGCAGCTGATGCAAGTGGCAAACAGGAAAGAATTTGTAAGTAATTAAGTATATACACTGCCTTTTCTTCTTCCTTTCTTATTTAAAAGGTGACTTACTGTTTCATTTGTGATCTCATAATGTGGGGGGACCCTGTTTGGAAGAAGCTATAATGAGTTTTGTGAATGTGTGAAAAAAAAAGGGAAAAATATTTGCAGATGATGATGACGGTGATGGTGGTGGTAGTGGTGGTGGTAGTGGATAATGGCTCATTATTGTACTTAAAAAACTTTTTTCACAAGGATCAAATAGAATAAGCCTCTGACCACATAAACATAAAGAAAAATGTATTAAATATCAAATATAAGATTTGTAAAATATGCCGACGTGATCCCAGATTGCATTTTTTTCAATCTCTGGTTCCTATAATAGACGACTTGTGTTTTGGGGGTATACTTATTTGCGTAACTCCTCATATTCTGATTTCCTAGAATTACAAAAAGTTTCATGCGTCAAATTCATTAGTTTTGTATTTTCTTTCATCAATTGGTCAAATTTTTCAATGTTATTATGAATGTTGAATGGAAACTGATGAAGTTCATCCCAAATTAGAGTTAGAGTTTTCACTCTGATCTTAATTAGGATAAATGTGGCATCTCACGTGGTAGTCTGTACGGTCAGCCACTCTTGAGACCCGACTATTCGTCTCACCCAAAGAAAGACGGAGCCCAGCTCTCGGTCTCCGGAAGGAGCTAACACTCATCTCTGTCCGCCCGGACCAACACCGTCGAGGACTTTCAAACTATGAGTCTTCGGTCTGGGCTTTCCCAGCTAGCAGACCCAATTCTTCTTATCGATTGGGCCTAACTCAGCCTAGTTCAGGTCCAGCGACCTAAAGGCCATAAAACAAATTCCAAGATGACGTCCAATCAGCCGTTTAACATCTGCAGTCCTATCATCTCAAATGAGGCGTGTCATACCTGTTGTTAACTCAAAGCAGACACACCATATTTACTTTATCGGCCCACGGGTCAAGACAAATTATATAAATATTTTTTCATTTGCACAACTTGGGGGGGGGGGGGGGGGAGAGAAACTCACAAAAAAGAGTCTGAGCTCTGCAAAAATACAAACTCACTAATAAATTTCACCATCTCCTACTTAATACTCAAATTATTATCTTAATCTCAACTAACTTAAGTATCAGAGAGAAGAACGAGAAAGCAAATCTCTTATATTAAATATACTCTTACAAACATATACTCAACTAAAAATAATATTTAAAATTTATTAATGATCGTATTAATCTCAACATAAACTAATTCCATAATTGTGTTGGGAGACACTGTAATATGGGTTAGTTTCAAACCTTTATTGGGAAATGGAAATTAATCCTACAAAAGTCACTTTCTATGAAACAAAGTAAACACACCCTTCCTCGTGCTAAAAACCAAGGAAAAGGATTATATTGTATCATTTGTATGTATAAATATAATTATTTGTTATCATTGTATTGGAAAACCAAATCTGACTGAAAAACAACAAAACCGGAACTGTAATGTCAGGCTATTTTCACTGTAATGTCTGGGTAGAAAACCAAAATATCTTAAAGCAGCAGAGAGGATTCCATATTCTCTCTTTTCACTTTCATAGACCAACCCCACAAAGCTGACTCAGCCCATATGAGCCACAAAAACCGACTCACAATTTCAGGCCTGCAGGTAAAAAAGCTAATATTATAATTAGTATGTAATACTACAAAATAACTAGCTAGGTGTTGATGCCAAAATCTTAGGCACGCTGTTTGTGCAGTGCTCCCCACTCAAAAGCCCATGCCCTCCACTGATTTCAACATTTTTATTGCAGGGCCTCTTTAATTCAAGACAATTTATTCATTCTGAAGTACGGAGTACTCAATAGCTTCGAAAACAATGTCAATGGCTGTGTCACCGCTTCTTCTTCTTCTTCTTTGCTCGTTAATGGAGATTGGGGCTTCACTTTATCACTCTGACAAGATTACCCAGTTGCCTGGACAACCTCGAGTGGAGTTTCAGCAGTTTTCAGGCTATGTTTCTGTAGATGACAAGAATCAGAGAGCTCTGTTTTATTACTTTGTTGAGGCTGAGACTGATCCTGCTTCCAAGCCTTTGGTTCTTTGGTTGAATGGAGGTCTGTAAATTTGAACTTGCTTCATTGGAAGAATTAGAATTTTAATACGTACATGAATGAATTAAAACTACATTTT
Source organism: Pittosporum tobira (assembly GCA_032359685.1). Lineage (NCBI taxonomy): Eukaryota > Viridiplantae > Streptophyta > Magnoliopsida > Apiales > Pittosporaceae > Pittosporum > Pittosporum tobira. The sequence goes on along the minus strand of JAUMHB010113121.1, from coordinate 14,115 downwards.
ACTGTTTTTTGTTTGGTAGGGCCTGGTTGTTCTTCTCTTGGAGTTGGGGCATTTTCTGAGAATGGACCTTTTAGGCCAAATGGGCAGGTTTTGGTTAAGAATGATTACAGTTGGAACAAAGGTACAATTATAAGAAATTAAAGACACCCTTTTTTTGTTAATAAGTATCCTCAATCTGTTGGATAATGGTTTGTTCTGAAACAAGCATAATTTGATTCTTTCTAGTCTTCATTTTACAGAGGCAAATATGCTGTACTTAGAGGCACCTGTAGGAGTGGGGTTCTCTTACTCCACTGATGCATCCACAATGACAGTAAATGATGAAATAACAGGTGTAAACCATTAATTCCATACTAAATTGGTTTACCAAATATACCTTGCTTTTGAATTAGTACGTGTTTCTGAGAACCTTAAAAGATTGATTCCTTTTCACTTTAAAATTATACCCCTTGAAATACTACTGTGGTTCTTTTTCTTAAAGATCCAAAAAAGAACTAAATTTCCTTTTTTTTATTGTCAGAGTGCAAGATTTTAGTTTTCTTGTGTTCTTTGATGTTTAAAAGCCAGGGACAATCTCGTGTTCCTTCAACGTTGGTTCTTGAAGTTCCCTCAGTATCGGGGCAGGGATTTGTTTATAACAGGAGAAAGCTATGCAGGTAATAGATATATCTTTGTTATACACATCAGAATCCAATTTTCAAATTGCTGATTATTATTTATACCTTCCATTTTTGGTCTTGTTCATCCCAGGTCACTATATTCCTCAACTCGCACATCTCATGACAGAATTCAATAAAAAGGAAAATATGTTCAATTTGGAAGGAATTGCGGTGAGCATTAGAGTTCTTGACTTAGGAAATTCAAAAATAAAATTATATATATATATATATATATATATAAGAAAGAAATAAATAAATCCAGGTTAGATTTTGAATAATTAATGCTGACTATTGGTTTCTTGTTTCTAAAGCTGGGTAATCCAGTTTTAGAATTTGCTACAGACTTCAATTCAAGGGCCGAGTTCTTCTGGTCTCATGGATTAATATCAGACTCAACATACAATATGTTCACTTCTGTGTGTAACTATTCTCGCTATGTAAGTGAATACTATAGAGACTCCGTCTCATCTCTATGTTCGAGGGTGATGGGTCTAGTGACCAGAGAAACCAGTAGGTTTGTGGACAATTACGATGTTACCCTTGATGTCTGTATTTCATCAGTCTTCTCGCAATCCAAGGTTATTAGCCCCCAGGTAATCCTTCATTCCTCTGAGTTCTATTTATTTTTTAACCAAAAAATTATCGCGCTGTGTTTAATTATCTAAGCTTGACCTTGTTTAAGTAACTTTTTAACTGGCAGCAAGTCACTGAGAGGGTTGATGTATGCTTGGAAGATGAAACCGTTAGTTATCTAAACCGAAAAGATGTCCAAAAGGCACTCCATGCTCGGCTTGTTGGAGTCCGAAAATGGGACGTTTGCAGCAAGTAAGTTCTCCTTGTTACAAATACAGTTAATCCATAATATTGCACCTGTATCTGTATGACCAGATAAGATTTCCTACCATGGTATCTCTCTAGTATAAAGTTGCAAATTTTCTTATATCAAATTGAAGTCAATGGTCAAATGTTAATGTTCTTTTTTTCCCTTCCTACAATAGCATTCTGGATTATGAGCTGCTCAACATTGAGATACCTACTATCTCTCTAATAGGATCACTCATCGAGGAAAGAATTCCGGTCTTGGTTTACAGGTACATTATTTGAATATTGAATAAAATTACTGGAAGTTTCATTTTCTTTATAGATAAGTACTAACTAGGAAACCAAATAAAAATATTGCCAAACAGCGGAGATCAGGATTCTGTTATTCCATTGACTGGAAGCCGCACCTTGGTCCACAGACTTGCAAAACAACTAGGACTCAACACAACTGTTCCTTACAGAGTTTGGTTCGAAGGGCAACAGGTACATATGTTTTTTGAAGTTTGATTAAATTTTTTATTTTATTTTTTTTCATTTTTCAATATAATTTGGTGTATAATATGGTACAGGTTGGTGGATGGACTCAAGTTTATGGTGATATCCTGTCATTTGCGACGGTTAGAGGAGCTGCTCATGAAGCTCCTTTCTCACAGCCAGGGCGATCCCTTGTGCTATTCAAGTCATTTTTGGAAGGCAGCCCTTTACCGGAGTTGTTTTCCTGAGTCCTACTCCCTCCTTTCATCTCCTCACCTCCTCCTCCTCTGCGCCCTGCGCCCCGGGGGGGGGGGGGGGGGGGGGGGGGGGGGG
>JAUMHB010113121.1:0-11817 GCA_032359685.1 Pittosporum tobira | reverse complement strand
CCCCACCACCCCCCCCTGTGCCCCCGGCGCCCCGGCCCCGCCCCCCCCCCCCCAAAAAAAAAAAAAAAAGAATATTGTTTTCTAGAGTCGATTCGTAAAATTATTCAAATGATATTCATTGAACTTTGATGAAAATTCATGTTAATTTAAAATTTTAAGTTTTGATTTTAAAATTTTGAAAGCAATCTTTTATTTTAAAATAGATGGAGTAACATATACCAACCACAATCAGTTCCATACTAATGTAAATAGATTGAGATTTGTATAAATAATCTTGTGTTGTTAGCCGTTGTGTTAAAGGATCCTACGATCTCTCAAAACTCAATTTTTTAAAAAGCAAAAATGAACAACCCAAACTTGCATGTGGAATTTTCGTTTCTTTAAAATAAATACTCTTAACTTTTTAAATTAGTTTAAATTAGAGATATTTTGAATTATATCAAATTGAATTTATGAAATCTTAAAATTCAAATTATAACATAAATTGTCAATGATGTTTTAATCTAATGGTTAAAATTGAGACTTTAAGATTTTTTACTTGTAAGAGGTCTTAGTTTGTAAGTACAGTGAAATCATTACTATTATCCACTCAAAAACTATGATATAAATTTGTCAAATTTTAAGAAATTTTAAATTTGTCAAAAATTTAGAATTTTAAATTTTGTACATAACATTACAATATTTACTTTAACTTTAATCAAAATAAAATAAATTCACTTCAAATTTAAATTTTAAAATTTTGTACATGTACTATATTAAAACAAATAGATATCTTTAATTTTAGATTATAAAAAAATAATAAATAAGAACATGATATAATGATAATTAATCACGGATACTAGCCGTCACTTAAACCAGAATGTTATTATAGTAACTATTTACAGCTTTTTAATCCTTTCGAATATAGTATATTAAATTGTCAATCATAAATAAATTAATAATTCCAAATATGGAGTCCCCCTTATTACACTGGGCTTCAACATTTGAGACGATTCAGTTTGTCTCAATTTGTCGCCAAAACAAGACCAACCACCTCTTCTTACTAGAACCCAAGAAAACAAGACCGACAACTGAAAATTATATATTATCCGACCCGACCCGACCCACATACAGTCACAGCCTTCTCCATGGCAGTGAACAACACTGCGCGCTCTCTCTCTCGCTCGCTCGCTCTCTTTCACACATTAACGACCCAGAAAAAACGGGAAGTCCTCATTTTATTTCAAAAAATAACGAAGAAAAAGCGATTCTGTTGATGCTGAATCATTTACATCCGCATTTTTTTTTCAAAAATCAAAAATCAAAAAGGTGGGGTTTAGTAGTAATTAGCTATAGAAAGAATGGCTACAGACAGCGACCAAAAGGAAAACCTTTATACTCTACTACAGGTACCGTACCTCTCTCTCCACGAAACAGTTTCACTCCAAATGATTAATTAATTCTAGTTATATTATTATACTTATACAAACATCTTCGGCACACACACACATATATATGTATAGTTGGTGGTACATATGATTATCTGGATCTAGGGTTCTACATTTTCACTTTACATCGATTCAAGACCCTCCTTCTTCGTTCCATATATATCATTGCCTGCTATATATATATATATATATATATATAATAAATGCAGAAAGAAGATGAAGAAAAGGACTTTGAACTCCGACCTGACGAGCACGAGGTCCCAATGCCCCTTACTGTAACCTCTAGGGTTAGCTTTCAATTACTCTGCCTTCCTAATTTATAAATGCTTGCCTGATTATACACACACATATGTATTTTTATTTAATTTGCTATATAAATATGGTGGTGGGAATGGCAGGTATTGTACTTGTTAGGTGACATTACTTCGGGTCCAGCCTATAGGTTCACCCAATGGTTGGAATTGGTTCGTAAACGCAGTGGCCAATACCGATCTTCTGGCTTCCCTCACCGCCCTCACCGCCCTGATAGTATGCCCTTGTTGAGGTTTGTTATATCCCTTTACTGTCCTGCTCTGTCTTTGATTAGAATTAGAAAATAATGTGCTAATTAATGAACATTTGAAAAGTGTGGTAAACTGGTAGTTAGGTGCAACTATTGTGATTAATTTGATTGATGCAAGTGTGATGTGTTTTAATGAAGTGAAATTGGATTTAATATAGAGCCAAAAGCGTTCTGCTCTTCTGTTGGAAGAATGAGATAACTTTTTTTTTTTTTGTTTAAATTACCCATTAATACTTAGTTATTAATATATTCCTTTAAATTTCGTATAAACCGGAACTTTGGAAGTTCAATGTACATTAGAAAGTAATGAATAAAAGCACTTATTCTGCATTCTAACATTTCCCATAATTAGACTATGGTGGATGGTGTATTTAATTGAAAAAATATCTTATGTCAACCCAATTTAACTTACAATTAAAACTTTCAATTTTCATCATGACTGCGGGGTCCAGTGCAGGAGAATCAAGATTTGATTCAGCTAGTTGTCCCTCTTCTGAGCAAATTACAGAATTCAGTTTGTGGGAAAGACTTGGTAAAGCTGCCATGCTGGACATCGAGTCAAGCTCCTTCTCCTGGAATATGCTTTCTTCTCTTCACCACACTGAACATAGTAGTAGCACCGAACAGTCCGAGGATGAAATGAATAAAGCATGTGAGGTTTGTAATCAGTCAAGAGTCAACTTAAGTTCTTAATATGCGGGAAATGTCAAACGTTACAATTATTATGGGACAGAGGGAGTATATATATGGCTACATCGTTCATGTTTATTTACTTTTTTCGATGTTATATTATCTTCATGCTGCTACAACAGGTTACCGTGAATTCTGGAGGGGTTGTATTTTTTGCACTGTTCAACCAGCCCGAGAGTGATGAATCACCATCCAAGGAAGCGGCAGCAGTAATAAAAATATCATCTTCAAGAATGGCCACTCAATCGGAACGCCTTGGCTATGAATTTGCAAAGTGGCTAGGTGTCCGAACCCCACAAGTCGTATCTTATTTCACTTTAGCAGCTACTTGATCTTATATAATACTATCTTTCGCATATATCTGACATTGGAAAGCGTGAATTTATAAAATTGCAGGCCAGAGTCGTTCACAATCTTAGTCATGAATGGGTGCAGATCAAGGAAGCTGCTGAAAAAGCAAGAGATACCGCAATTATGGAAGGAGATGAAGTTAGTGAAATGACGTGTTCAGAACTTCTAGAAGCTCTTGAGTTGAGCCGATGCCTTTTTCTGATGAAGTACATCTAGAACCAAACAGTTTTTTACCTTTTATTTTAAATTTTTAATATTAGCAAAGTATGAGTACTTTATAGATGCTTAGGGTCAGTTAACCGATCTGACTAATTTTCCTCGAAAACGGGAAATTTCTGTTAGTGCAGTTATGTTCATGGATCTCCACTATTGGAAAGCTCAAATGCATTTGAGTCACGAGAAGCTGCTGAAAAGACTGCAGCAGGCCTTGGCCGAATCTTGGTGTTGGATCTTGTCATCAGAAACGAAGATAGACTTCCTTGTCGTCAGCTGAGGTGGCGTGGAAATTCTGCAAATTTGTTGTTGGCTGACAAGATGGGCTTACCAAATACTAATGGACGAATGGAGGAAGCTTTTGAATCTGTAATTAATAGATATAGGCCCAGAGTAGTCTGGGCTCTTCAAAAGGAGCGACGATCAACTTCAGTGGATAGCAAGCTTAGCCCTCATAATCCAGTTTTGGTATCACAGGGCTCCGATCTTTCTGATGTTATGGAGTCTCCAAAGTCAAGCAATATGAGCCTTAAAAGTCAAACTTCAATAGAGTCAACAACACCTGATCTCCATATCGTGGCTATTGACTCTGGTGTACCTCGTCGACCCCCTGCTGGAAAACGTGCAAATGATCAAGCAATGTATCCTAAGCTTGTTGAGCTGCTCATCAACAGTTCTGACTACTCATCAAATGTTCTGTACGAGGTAAGCGGGGGTAAATTAGGATCTCCAGACACTGATACGGTGGCTGATTTGCGGTTGGCTGACATGTCATCAGTCGTTCATGATTTTCGGAGTGGGTTTCGTGCAGCCGTCAGGGACTTGCAGGGATTTCATATATTCCTTTTAACCCTTCACCAAAAATTGGACGGCCTGTTACGAGTATTTCTCAATATCGTAAATAAAACTTCAACCATGGATTTTGACAAGGAGGATTTGGTGGTTCCGGAATCCCCGTCTCAGGTTTCAGGGGGCGGGGTCCATTGTCCATCTCCACCAAGTAAGGAGCGCATGGTGAATGATAACCAATCAGATCTGAATGATTCGGAGTTGCAGAAATCAGGTCCTAGGTCATCTCTGTCTGGTTGCAAAGAGAGCTCAGACACTGGGTCCCCCATCTCACGAGATAGTTGGCATGGGAAGTTAAACAAAGTGGGGAGTGCGGAACCCCTTCGTAGCCTGCATATGACATCTAAGATCCGTGACTTCCACAAATTTGCTAAGGTCCTTATTACTCATATACAAGTATAATATATAGAAATGTAAAATACAAGTTTTTCTAATTCGTTATTATTTTCTTAGGACGATGCGGAAGTAAATAAGGAATTGGAGCAGTGGAACGAGATGCTTAAAAATGACGCTGTTAAGCTATGCCAGGAGAATAATTTTAATACGGGATTTTTTGAGGGCAGTGAGAGTAGTTGTGTCATTGATGCTTATGAGTTGAAAGTACAACAACTAACTCACGGGATAATTAATATCCCTATATTCACTTTCTTTCAAAAAAAAACTGAGGTTTAATTTTAATACTTGTAAGTTGTAATTTACAGGTTAGGCTTGAGCACATTCTTGAGAGGATTGCATTGATATCTGATGCTGCCAACACAGAAAAGCCATCATTAGTTTCAGGTAGCCTTTTCATTGGTGGGGCCCTAGGAGCAAGATCTCTTTACACGCTGCAACATTTAGGGATTACACATATTTTGTGCCTGTGCTCAAATGAAATTGGACAGTCAGATTGTCAGTATCCTGAGTTGTTTGAGTACAAGAATTTTTCTGTAAGTTCTATTTTGATCTTTCAAGTTTTGCCTGCCCTTCTTAATTACTCTCTGCCAGTTACTTTTGGCTATACTTAGTCGTTTGGAAAGTCTAGGAATCCTCACCTGGTTCTTTGGAAACATTCCTTCCTTTTAATAGCATTTGTCTGGTTGAGTATATAATGACTGCCTCTGTATGAGCAGATAAGTGATAATGAAGATGCCAACATTGATGGTATATTTGGAGAAGCGCACGAGTTTATTGATCATGTTGAACAAATAGGTGGCAAGGTTCTGGTTCATTGCTTTGAAGGGCGAAGCCGAAGTGCAACTGTGGTTCTTGCATACTTGATGCTTAAAAAGTAAGTCTAAAACTCATATACATCTTGACATAAACCATCCCATTATCGGAACATGCATTGATCCTCTTTATTTTATACAGTAAAAGAAAAAATTTAATGTAAAAAAACACCACGTTGATTTCATCTGTCATTTGTTTTAACATACTGTAATGCATGAAAGTGCGTGTTGATAGTAAATATTTGAGAACTCTGTAAATGCAGGAACATGACTTTGTTGAAAGCTTGGAACAACCTGAAGAGAGTTCACCGGAGAGCTCAACCGAATGATGGGTTTGCAAAGATACTTGTTGACCTAGACCGGAATTTGCACGGGAAGGTATCCATGGAATGGCAACAGAGGAGACCAATGATGAAGGTGTGCCCAATATGTGGGAAGAATGCTGGGTTGAGCAGCAGCTCGTTGAAGCTTCATCTGCAGAAGTCGCACAAGAAACTATCATCAGGTAGCGTGGACAGTGCCATGACTATGGAAATTCAGAAAGCTTTGGACGCTCTCAAGATTAGTCGAGGTGGAAGCGTCAGCCCTACTCAGAGGCAATCTCAGTCAATGATTGATGCATAGGAATTAGTAATAATAATATCAAGATAGCTTCCTCATTGTTTTGCGCGTGTAAAGTGATCCTCCATCGATCGAACTGACATACAGAGGCAAGAGCTGCAGGTGTCTTGGGTATACTAATCATTCATGTAAATGTTCCTCCATGAAGACTGTAGAAGACAGTTTAAATGTACTCGTGTAATTTAAATTCATAATTTGCAATTTACAGTAATTCTATATGGTAGTTATTTTAGTAAACTGTCTTAAAATAAGTGAACAAAAAATTAGCTAGGGGGAACATCAATTCGAGAGGCAGACTTTTTGCTCTATTTAAACAAGAATGAATTTCTGACTTGTACAGGTATCGATGTATCACTCGTTCTTTAGGTACAATAAGTCATTTCAAAAGAAATATGAATATGAACAGAGTTCTAATTATAAAAATAAAACATTTTAAATTTTAAAAAAACCAAGATAAAAAAGGGCATTAAAAATTATGCGAAGTTTCGTTTAATTCATACACAACTGAAATTCTAAGATTAAATCACCGGAAAAAATTACATGACGTTAAATAGCATGTTCTACCTCTATTGCCAAAACCTCTTTGAACCTACCACTAACTTTACTCCTACGTTGATCATAAGTATCGATGCATGCCTTCCAGGTTAACAGAGACTCAGCGAGCCTTGAAACACAACTACCGTTTTCAATACACTAGTCTACAAAAGGAATGGCTCTAGGTCTGGTAACGTCGGCTCAGGAGAGGTGGCACCGCCAGTGTTGCCATTAAGAACAGTGATATCACCGTCAGAATCAACATCCACAATTACTGAATCACCCTCCTTGATCTCTCCAGCAAGCATCTTCTCAGCCATGGAGTCCTCCAACAGTCTCATTATGGCTCTTCTTAGAGGCCTCGCCCCATAACTCGGGTCATATCCTTCATCAACCACCTTATTCTTAAACCTCTCTGTAACCTGAAGTGCAATCTCTCTGCCCCTCAACCTCTCAAACACTTCCTCTAGCATAATATCTGCAATATCCTTCACCTCCAGCTTTGTCAGCTGCCTGAAAACAATCATCTCATCCAATCTATTCAAGAATTCGGGCCTAAAGTATTGTTTCAGTTCCTCGGTCACCAGGCTCTTAATCCGGTTATAACTGCTATCTTTCCCATCGTAATCGAGATTAAAACCGATTGTCCGCCCCCCCTTCTCTATCACACTACTTCCAACATTTGAAGTCATGATGATTAGTGTATTCTTGAAGTCAACTGTTCTGCCTTTGCTGTCGGTCAACCTACCATCCTCCAGAATCTGAAGCATCAGGTTGAATACGTCCGGGTGGGCCTTTTCAATTTCGTCAAAGAGCACGACCGTGTACGGACGGCGCCTGACGGCCTCGGTCAATTGACCACCTTCAGTGTAGCCAACGTAACCAGGAGGTGAACCAATGAGCTTTGCGACCGTGTGTCTCTCCATGTATTCGCTCATATCGAGCCGGATCATAGCTTCTTCAGATCCAAAGTAGTAGGTAGCCAATGACTTGGCTAGTTCCGACTTTCCAACACCGGTTGGGCCGGAGAAGATGAAGCTGGCAATGGGCCTGTCGGGATCCTTGAGCCCAACTCGAGCACGACGAATAGCACGGCTGATGGCTTTGACGGCTTCATCCTGACCTATGACTCGATTGTGGAGGGTGGATTCCATCTTGAGGAGGCGTTCAGATTCGTCGCTCGATACTTTCTCAACAGGTATGCCGGTCCACGAAGCGACAATTTGCTGAATATCCAATTCCGTGACTGTGGGACCACCATCACCTGCCTCGGCCTCTGCCTTGCTTATCTCTTTGTTTTTTGCTACAAGAGCAGATATCTGTGTCGTCAAGTCTTTCTCTCTATCACGCATCAGCCCAGCCTGTTCAAGAAATCAAATATTCTAGATTAGAAAATACTACTGTAACAAAAATATAAAAAACAAGATATTTGCAGCAAGGCAACAACTAAGAAGCACTCGGTATTTTCACATCTAACTCTGTTCTATTATTTCTTTAACTAAAATAAATAAATAAAAAGTGGTCTTGGCTGCGAATGGCTTTTCAAATATTTTCATTCATTACCTTTTCAAAGTCTTGGCTGCAAATGGCTTCATCCTTTTCTTTAGTTATCTCCCTAAGCTCTCTCTCAAGCTCTTTGGCATCCGCTGGGAGCTGCAAAGAACATAGTATATCACGCAACCATACAAGAAATAAAAGGGACAAAAGGACGACTGATAATTGTTAAGTAATCAATCAGTATTACCTGAGCATGACAAAGTCGGACCCTAGAACCAGCTTCATCAATTAAGTCAATTGCTTTATCAGGAAGAAATCGGTCGCTGTTGCATACATAAATACAGCAGATTCACAACTGAATAAATAGTGATTATACAGCCCTAAGAGAATATGTGAAACGAAACTGTAAGAAATCCAAGCTAAAGCTACGTTTCTCTCAAAATCAGGACACCACAAACCAATTTGCATAACGATGATAAAGCTATCAGTTTGTTATAAGAAACTATTGACAGAGACCACTAACGAGGTGAGCATAACTGCAAGTTGAGAAAATGCACTGATAACTTAGACCATGTTGGTATCTTCTAAAATTACCCCAAAACTTGTTATTACAAAATTTTAAACTTCATGTGAAGGGGTGGGTACATTCTGGTTACCGGAAACCAAGTTACTACAAAATTTGAACATCAAGTAACAGGGGAGTGTAAATTTGAAACTTCTAAGTAAAAGGGGGTGGGTATATAAGTAAAGGAATAGGTGAGAAAAAAGAAGGAAATAGAGACGGTAACAAAAAACTTAACTCCAAAAAACAATTAAGTAAATTGATGTGCAAGAAAAAATTAAACTCCCTTGGCGTTGGTGTAATTTATGGGTGAACTCTAAGTAACCAGTGTGACCAATAATGTAGCATGGATTTGCTAGGGACGTGTCTTAGTATCCATTAATTAATTGAAATACATTGTGATATGCCGATATGTTCTAGATTCCTAGTGATGTTAATGGGGACATTTTGTTAGTTTTGAAATAGAGTCAAGGGCAGGAATAAATGGACAACTCTCTCTCTCCGACCAATCCTAGTGTGGTCTGGGTATTATTGATCACTTATTAGCTTATCGATAGGGGTAATAATGAGACCCAAAAAAAAAAGGGCCTACCTGATATACTGGTGTGACAGCTTTGCCGCAGCAGCTATGGCATCATCAGTATATTGAAGCTTGTGGTGAATCTCATATCGCTCTCTGAGCCCAGTCAGGATCTGAATGGCTTCATCCACAGTGGGCTCAGGCACCTTCACTGGCTGAAATCGCCTCTCCAATGCCGGGTCTTTCTCTATGTGCTTTCTGTACTCATCAAGTGTTGTCGCCCCAATACACTGTGGATCATTTAGTACGAGTTAATTTTCCCACAACTGAATAATGAAAAACATCAGCCTAATTTGACTATGATAATAATTTGAATGAATTAGATCTCAGCTCCTAACTAAGTATAACCTGGAGCTCGCCTCTAGCAAGGGCTGGCTTCAAGATGTTGGCAGCATCAATGGCGCCCTCCGCCGCTCCTGCTCCAATTAGTGTGTGCACTTCATCAATAAATAAGATGATGTTGTTCTCACTATTTTTAATTTCCTCCATAAGCTTCTTCAGCCGCTCCTCAAACTCTCCTCGGTATTTTGTGCCAGCAACTAGAAGACCCATATCCAGGGTTATTACCTGAGTAAAAAGATAAAAAAGAAAAAAAAAGCAATATTAAAACTATGTACTAACAAATATTACTTTAGTTTAGTCAACCTTGTCATTTGTGTTACAAGTCTCTTATAGTAAAATGTTTTATGCCTCAACTTTGTAGTATTTTCTTTTTTATTATGAACATAGTATGATGACTTAGTTTTGTTCTTAAACATCAGCATTGATTCATAACCACCTTCCTCCCCTCTAATGTCTCTGGAACATCACCCGATGCGATCCTTTGAGCAAGCCCTTCGGCAATGGCTGTTTTGCCAACACCAGGTTCTCCAATGAGGCACGGATTATTTTTGGTCCACCGCCCCAAAATTTGAGTGACCCGTTCAATTTGATCCTTCCTTCCTACAACAGGATCCAGTTTACCCTGAAGTACGCAACAAAACCAGCTTAGAACAAGTGTGATATGCTACCTCCATTCCCAAATTAGAAATAGTTATTCCTTTTTGGTACGTCAATTAGAGATGTTTCTATTTTACAAAGTAACATCACTTTAAGTTACGAGTAAAATATATACACTCACATCCTCTGCTAGCTTCGTCAAATTAGTACCATACTCCTCCAGAGTCGGCATCTTGTTATCAGAGACGGGTCCACCAACAACAGCAGCTTCTTTAGTCTCCCCAACCATTCGAATAACCTGTTTCCCAAATAACAGTATGATATTAGTGTCAAAAATTAAAAGTAAACCATAAGATAATGAAAACATCATGTTAGGAAGACAAATGTAAATTATGGGGTTGTTTTTCTTGCCTGTGCACGAATGTTATTAGTTTCAGCACCTAGATTTTCAAGAACTCGTGCTGCTACACCTTCACCTTCACAAAGCAACCCCAGCAGCAAGTGCTCGGACCCAATATAGTTATGACCTGAAACAATGAGCAATGTGATTATGTAATTTGCATGTAGCTTATTCAGATTTGTCCAAGGATATAGATGTGTGTGTTTTTCCTTTTGTATGACTAGACTAGAAATATAGAAGAAATATAAGAGAAACGAGGATAGAAGTGAACCAGGTACCAAGTGTGCGCGCTTCCTCCAGTGAGAGCTCAAGAACACGCTTCGCACGGGGAGTAAAGGGAATCTCTACAGCAACAAATCCACTACCCCTACCGATGATCTTCTCTACCTCCACACGGGCATCTTTCAAACTGATACCCATTGACTTGAGCACTTTCGCACCAATACCAGTGCCCTCGCCAATGAGTCCCAACATTATCTGCTCTGTGCCAACAAAGTTGTGACCTAGCCGCCTTGCCTCCTCTTGGGCAAGCATTATAACTTTTATTGCCTTTTCTGTGAAGCGCTCAAACATAGCTTTTGGTACAATTCTACAGCCTCTTCCTTGCCGGACAGATGTCGCAGCTGCTACCTTGGAATGGAAATCTTGGGATTCTTGACCAAACATTACCATGGTATCTAAAGAATTGGATCCTCGTAACCCAGAAAAACCTCTCATCCCTACTGGAACAGTTCTTAAAGTACACATCATCGTAACAGTTCTTTTGGGGACAGTTTTTAAAGTACACATCATCGTACCAGTTCCTTGTGTTTTCCCAGGTCCCATAAATTGACTGTTCCTCTCACCAATAACTGAAGACGACAAGTTGGTTGACTGAACCAAAGCCCTTGCCATAACTGCCACTGAGTAACCTGAATATGACCATAAACAAGTTACATAGGAATATCATGGGGATTAAATTTGCAAGAAGTAGATCATAGCCCTTGTACTTTAGAACTGGGAACCAAGCACTCAGCTTGCATACCTCATGCCAACTGAAATATATTTACTCAAAGTTTTTATTCACACCAAATGAAATTTAGTTTGTTGAAAGTTTTTACTTGTTTCTTTTGTTCTACTCTTTTTTTTTTTTTTTTTTTTTACGAATAGTTTGTTGAAAACTTTTATAAAGCCAAAAAACACAATAGTCAAAGATTTCAAATTATAATCTAGAAAAAAAAATCCCCCCTTTCTAATTATCACGCACAAGACATTTCAGGGTGAATTTTAGGCTTCAAACAGGAAAAAAGTAAACCCAAATAAGAGACTGTTGGAATATTTGTTGTAACCTCGCTTTAATTAATAGCACAATAATTCTGATAAAATAATATCCACCTGAATCGAG
>JAUMHB010113011.1:15930-28620 GCA_032359685.1 Pittosporum tobira | reverse complement strand
TTTTTTCATGTGAGTGATAAAGAAATTATAAGATTATATTAAATTATAATATATTTACATATTTTATATATTATGTGTCTCGTTTCAATAAAGCGCGCGTTTCGCGCCTGTGCCTTGCGCCTAGGCGCAAACTTAAGAGGACCTTTGGGCCTAGGGTGCGCCTTGCGCCTTAATAGCTATAATTTGGAGGAGAGGTTTGGAAGTTGTCTGAAGTTTTGGTTTGAGAGATTGAAATAGGCTTATAAAAACACATGGAACTCTGTTGTTTTAGTGTTTTAGTAAGTGTTGTACAGGCATCAGCATTTCTTCCGCATCCTCATATATATATACACACACATATATAATATTTTAAAATGTCATTATTTCATACTGTAAGTGTTAAGTAATGAAGTTGACTCAAAGGTGTCTAACTGCTTAAAAGCATCAACCTGACGTCTAAGTTGACCTGTCTCATATTTATATAAAGACTACAGTCCCTATGAACACCGGAAGCCCACTTTTTGAACGAGGAAGTACTACTTCACACTCAACTCAAGTTGATACCTTTTATCCCAAGTTAGGTGGCTATGGCCATAGGCTGACAATGAATCCTCTGTAAGAGAAAAAGGCATGGAGAAAATGAAAATAAAAAATATGAACTCTGTGTGTGTGCGTGTGTACATAGAAGATGAAAACAAATAAAAATAAATACACTCACATATAAGAACACGCCTATATATATATATATATATATATGTATCTAAAGGGGGAGCACCATTGTTTGGATTCCTAAAAACATAAAATAAGTTCTTACTAGTTCATTCTCTTCTTCATCTTACATATTTACGTTATGGTTCTTACAGTTAATTAGAGTTCATCAGCAGAAGGGAAAAAACTTTGGAAATAAAATTGCTGTGCTCCAAAACCTAGGGAAAATGAAGGAAAACTAATGAGAAATTCAGGAGTCACCCAAAGACTCTTGAAGTACAGACATTAATGCTACCAGTGTGAATTTTGTCCAAACGTTGGAAGGTATTGGTCCCTGGGTAACGTCGTTTAGCCGGTCGAGAAGAAGGTTTACTTCTAGTATATAATTTCAGGAAACCTCCTCTCTGTTAAAGCACCTTTACATTAGAGTTCTGTAAAATTCTTTTTCTCTTAGGTGGGTAATCTTGGTCCATTTTGGTAGTTTCCTCTGAAATTGGTGTCCTTACAAAAAATTTCAAATTATTTACATTTTTTATATTCTTAAATATATTTTCAAGATTAATGACACATGCTACTTTCAGGATGCTAAGAAGGGTGTGTTATTTATTGACTTCCCTCCCGTCCTTCAACTTCAGTTAAAGCGGTTTGAATATGATTTCATGCGAGACACCATGGTGAAGGTAAGTGATTGGAAGTTTGGAGCTGTGTCTGTTTTGTTTTGTTTATTTTTTCTTGTTGATGTGCAGCTTTTACATGCCTTTTACTTTTCATTATTGATAACTTTGCAAGAACAAGTGTGTTTACAGATGTTAGTATTATATTTACAAATGATAATTTATTGAAAGTACTAAAATTGTATAATTGGTACGTGACACACTTGATCTGTGAATGGCCAGTAGTGCAAAGCATTCTTACTTATATGAGTTATGATATTTAAAGATATCACGATAAAAGATAGTTTGAGAAGGAAAGAGTGGAATTTTGTTATTATGTTGACTATCTAATTTATATATTAAGTAGCTTGCTACATATTGCTAAAATAGTTTCATATATAATTTTAATATGTTTGTTTTTTCTGTGGGAAGACCCCATTCAATCTTTTCTCAAGGGTTGTCACTTGTCAATATATATTACTTCATTGGGGATTTTTAGAGGACTTAATGTTTATTCAATTTTGTTAATGTTATTTTTTACTGGGTAAGAGTAATATCTTAATTAACATGCCAAATGCTTTTACATTAATTAAACTTTTGATCTTGGAGATAGATCACGTCGATGTCCAACGAACTTATTACTCATCTTTAAATTAACCAATTAGCACTTAAGTTTTGAAAATTTACTTTCAAGTTCATTATTCTTGATGTTTCCCCATTTAATGTTTTGCTTGATTTTATTGTGCAGATAAATGACCGATATGAATTTCCTTTAGAGCTTGACCTTGATAGGGATGGTGGAAAATATTTATCACCTGATGCAGATAGGAGCGTTCGCAACCTTTACACACTTCATAGGTATTACTGAGTAAATTGATAAACTTGACCTATGTGGACACGAATGTGTAAATGTTGTATTCTTTGGCATGACCAGCTGTGTTTTTCTGTTGGAAATTATATCAGAAACCTTGATACATATAATTTAGACCATGTGTCGGAAGGATCTCTTCCACATTTTTTCCTTAGGGTTCTAAATAATTTCTTAATTGAATTAAGTGCAGCCTTAGTAAAATTGTAATGAAGCATTATATTTTTAGTAAATTTTCAATATCATTTATCAAAGATAGAATTAAATTCATGATTTTGCCTTCATTTTTCATATCCTATTTATGTCTTCAAAGAGGATTTCACCACCCACCAATACTTGCATGTGATACTCCCTTTGTCCCACTTCAGTTGCGTTTCTGGCTGTCGCAAAATTATTTTTTTTTAGTGTCTTATATTTTGACTCAACTACCCTTTATATAGAGAAATGTACTCTTGGCGATTACTAATTTTAGGCCCAAACTTTTCGCCAATGTGATAAGTGAATTTCCATTTTCTGTTATTATTTGTCTAATTGTTCCTTTGAAATTTGTTAGCCTTCTTAGTTTAATTTTCTCATTTTGACTTTTATGTCTTGCCTACCTGAGCACTCTCTTCAAAATTGTCACCTTGTAATATTGCTCTAATATATTATTTATTTGCTGTTGGGTATCTTTATGATACTCCATATGACTGGTTGAATATTTTTGAGTGAAAATGTTTTGAGTTCTTATACAGCATTGGATACTGCATCTTTAAAGGCATCATTATCTAAGGACTCTTTTCCCTCTATTATTTTGGCCAGTTAAAAAGCTATATCTTTAAAGGCATCATCTTGACTTACATTTTGGTGGCGTTGTATATATAGAATTTGAACCGCTAGTTATGAAATAATACTGAAAATTGTTTTTTTTTTTTTTTCCTTTCCCCAAGTTGAATGGTTAAATGAGTGGGATATTTTCTAGATGAAATGGGTTAGATATTAAAGAGCATTATTTGCTGTTTCTCATGCTTTGGTCTATTGGACTCGTCTTTGGGTAAATGTCGATGTTTTTTATTGATCGACTCTCCTAATACAATTTTAAAAATGAAAGCATCTGCTTTTAGGTCTTCCTGGGTAAGAGAAAAGAATAAAACTTTATGGTTTATTCAATAAGTATTAAAGCATTCTTTTTGTGACTTGGCTGAGTCGGAGAATATATAGAGTTCTTCTAAATTGGCTATATTTATATTTTCTCGCTTACTAATGTTTCCTTTTTCTCTACTACAGCGTTCTGGTTCATAGTGGTGGGGTACATGGAGGACATTATTATGCCTTTATCAGGCCGACCCTCTCTGATCAATGGTATGCCCACATAAAACTTAGTCCTTTGAAAATCTCGACTTGAATTGATTGAATTACCAAGAAACATATGACTTCAACTCGGTGTTCTATATATTGGTCTAGGCAGCTGCCTAGGCCTAATCCGCCTTCCACGCCTGAGTTTGGCAGCCTATGTGGATGTGGCCCTTTCTTTCGGGGTTTTCTTTGATTTTTCAGAACAACAGAATAAATGTAAATTTATTTAGCGAATTTAGTAATACAGCTATTTAACCTTTTCAGCTTTACACTTCTAGCAAACATACCCTTGAAGGCAATTTGACTAATTTTGTGTTATCCAATGTTTGCCAGTTTTACGTAATTGTTAAAATGCATAATGGAAAGAATTTATTTTTTTTCTAGACAATTAAATGAAAAAATAATAAGAATAAGAATAAATTGTTTGTTACTTTATGCTATAGATTTGAAGCCCCATAATGCTCAAGATGAATTTGTTTTGTGTTGACTTGTAAGATTTTCTTGGTAATTTTTCTTTTACAATTTAGAATCTTTACATGTAACATATTTTTAATGTAGTTACATACAAATAATCAAATATTCAATTGTGCATATTCTCCAAACTAAATATACAAATGTAGAAAGACTAACAAAATCAAACCGCCTAGGCGGGCCCGGCCTTGGTCCACTTACTGAGCTTTAGGACACTAATTTCTCTTAATTCTTTGCTTCAAATATCATATTTTGAAAGTGATGTGCATGATCAGGTATGCTTGTGCATGTTTGTGTATTTCTTTTGATGTTGAAGATTCCCATGTACTTTGAATCTCTGTGGTCTAACATCATTCTGGTGGCTGTGATTTGCCTTCTCCTTTAGGTTCAAATTTGATGATGAGCGGGTTACAAAAGAAGATATGAAGAGAGCCTTGGAGGAGCAATATGGTGGTGAGGAAGAGGTACTGTATCATTACCCTCCAGTTTAGTTAATTTGTTGTCTTCAATGTGAAGTCATCTGGTTTTCTCACCCTTGGCTTTTTGAAACAGTTGCCCCAGACTAATCCTGGTTTCAATAATGCTCCATTTAAGTTTACAAAATACTCAAATGCATACATGCTTGTTTATATACGCCAAAGTGACAAGGACAAGATTATATGTGATGTGGATGAGAAAGACATTGCAGAACACCTCAGGGTAATGTATATGCTTAAATATGAATACATATATTCATTTAGTTTTCTATTAACAAAGTGAAGGGGTTGGTTTACACTTGTAAATCGTTTCCTTCCAGATAAGGTTGAAGAAAGAACAAGAAGAGAAGGAGGATAAAAGAAGATATAAAGCACAAGCGCATCTTTATACTATTATCAAGGTGATGATGCCTAACCTAAAGGTGTCCTTTTTTTTTTAATTTTTTTTTTTTTTTGGGGTGGTGTTTTATGATATTGGAGCTTATACATTCTTTATGTAACTGATTACTGCATCATTTAATTGAAATATCTAGGTTGCTCGGGATGAGGACTTATCAGACCAGATTGGAAAGGATATTTATTTTGATCTTGTTGATCATGATAAAGTTCGTAACTTTCGAATCCAAAAGCAGATGCCTTTTACCCTCTTCAAGGTACTGTTTACTTTTCCATGTTGTATCTGTTATTTTGTCTTATGCTTTAATTGTGTCAGCAGATTCTCTCTATTGAATCTAAGCATTAGTAGTTTAGCTAGGTTATATGATAGTTGCCCTTTTCACAATTGTAACATAAGTGTTTCTTCTCTCCCCACTTCCCTCTTATAATGAGAGAGGAAGTAGGGGAGATTAATTAGGGGTGAGGGAGACTTGGAGACCGTCTTAAGAGAGAGAAAGGGAGGAGAAAGTGGAATGAATTACTTACTATATAGAAAGGTAATTAACAGGCAGGGAGGGTAACGTAGTGAAAGAAACTTTACTTTAGGTTATGAAAGATTGGAAGAAATGTAGAGATTTGATACTGCATCGCATTTGTTGGATGATTTGGAAAGAAAGGAACAGTTGGATCTCTGAAGGATCTTCAAGGCCCCTTGGTCATATACTCGTGTCCGAAGTCTTTTTCTTGATCTTCTTTTCTGTTGGCTTAAGGAGGGGTTTCCGAGTTCGAGCATACATGGTTTTTGGGGGAGTTTGTTTTGCGAGCCTAATAAAGGCTTTCTGTTTGGGAACTGTTTATTCTCTTATGTATAATTTGCGTGTACTCGTGTTCGCCCCCTTTGGTGGTTTTTATTAATTGAATCAATTACTTATCTAAAAAATTTATTTCAATATCCTTTTCTTTTTGTCAGATGTTTTTATAAGCCTTTTATGTCCTGATAATCTTCTAATTATCTTTGTTCCTCTTTTTCAAATCCCTTTCATTTCTTGTAAGTGTTTTTCCTTTTTGGTCATTGTCATTGTCATTGTCAATCTTTTATTACAAGTTGTCCCACTCCATGTAGCTTCTGCGACCTCTTGCCTTGTATTATACAATTATCCATCCTACTCGCTTTATGCTCTTTTGCTTGTCTTCTATTTCCTTCTTGAATTTTTGTTTATTTAAAAGCACTACTTCCGCCATCTCAAATTAAATATCCAGTTTGACTGATTTTAGTCAAATTGACTTATTTTTGAATTTATTTTTATACCATCTTTTCAAAATTATGGATGGAGTGAATACAACTATTAGAAACTACATACAATTTACTAAAACTTCCATTTTTTGTAATTGAGAAAATATATCGATATATACTTAATTTTTACTTTCAAAAATTTTAATTTTGACCAAAAAAGTCAAAAATGGGCTTTTATTTTGAGACGGAGGGAGTATTATTATTATTATTTTTTTTGGCTCCATTTGGACTTCAGTGGATTGCACTGTTGTTGGTGCCATATCTCTGAGCTTCATGCAAAATTGAAAGTGACATTGACCTTATTTTTTAACTTTTAACTTAAAAGTGTAAGATTCAATTCTATGCATATATTTGTATTATCAAATCTTCAAGTTACATCTGCCTGCCTAGTTTTCTTACCTTAATTTCACAGTTGGGTGTAGAATACCAATTCTAGTTCCTATGCAGGAGGAGGTTGCCAAAGAATTTGGTATACCAGTTCAGTTTCAGCGTTTCTGGATTTGGGCAAAGAGGCAAAACCATACTTATCGTCCCAATCGACCTTTGACACTACAGGAGGAAGCACAATCGGTAAATTCTAAGCATCTTCTTGTGCTATAATCTGTCTCAACTTGGTTTCGTGATATATACTTGCCGTAGAATTGCTTCACAAATTTGTAATAGAATAGAGTTGATTGTTTTCTTTACTATGCAAGTCTTAAACAATGACAAATATTAGTCTATAATTGATAGTCTTCATGTGGGTGATGGGGTGTACTTATTTGCTACTTGTTATTTCTTCCTGATATCATCTGGCCATCTGCATCTCTCACATAGCAAATTTTGCATTGGGCTGTCTTTTTTCTTTCTGCATAACTGTAAGCTCAAGCGTTGACATGCTGGGGTGAAGAGGAGTTACTGCATAACCACAGAAAACTACTCAATTGTAGAAATCACATACACTTGCAAATGCAGGTCGGACAGTTGAGAGAGGCTTCTAATAAGACGCACAATGCAGAGCTGAAGTTGTTCTTGGAAATCGAGCTTGGGCTGGTAACATTTCCTTTTAAATTCTGCTACCCTATTATCATATTGACCGTTGTATATGACAGGCTTGCGGTAATCTTACTTTGATGTACAGTTGCTGATACTCCAAAAATTTTGCAGGACCTACGTCCTATTCCGCCACCAGACAAAACCAAGGAGGATTTACTTCTTTTCTTCAAATTCTATGATCCTAAGAAAGAAGAGCTTCGGTAATTGGAAAACTATTTTATTGCTTGCCCATGTTTAATTGAAAGCCCCATTGTATATATGTTGCTTTTTAATTTTATTTTTTTTAATATTTTGCCTTCTCCTCTCTCCCATTTGAGTGCACATTTCTCTTATGTCCTGCAGAGATGCGCCCCTTTTTAGTTTTTTTTTTCAGACTTCCAAGTGTGCGAAAACTATATATACATTATATTTCACATTAGTTCTATATTTTCATTATATTTGTAAATTATATTTTCATCCAGATTGATCATCTATTAAAATATAATGCATGCATATGTTTCCGGAATGGCCTATATCTCATGCCAAAGAAACCCCAAAGTGAAGGAGCATGCCTTTGGAGGAAAATAGTTCTAATCTCTTTCTTACAATTCCTTAGTGCTAAGCGTTTTGCATATGGATCTGTTTCATACGTTCAGGTATGTGGGTAGGCTTTTTGTGAAGAGCTCCGGAAAGCCAATTGATATCCTATCAAAGTTAAATGAAATGGCTGGATTTGATCCTCATGAAGAAATTGAACTCTACGAGGTTTGTTGTCTCATCTAATTTCAGCATTGTGTGTTCGTCATTTTTTCCAGCATTGATTTTTATGTATGGTCAGACGTCTTGTTTATATTGGAAATACAAGTGCGTATATAATCGATTGCCTCGTTGTGGATGGAATAATATAACTAAAAATCTAGGCCTTTTATGTTTTGTCTTATTCATTATTTGCCCTACATAGTTCTGGTGGAATTCTGTACCAAACTTCCGTTTGCGAAACATTTTACCACATATTAGTCATTGAAATATTTGATGTAATTTGTTCAGGAAGTTAAATTCGAGCCTTGCGTCATGTGTGAACGCCTCGATAAGAGAACTTCATTTCGATTGAGCCAGGTATATATCATTTTATTGCTTTTTTTTTTCTTGACATAGTGGTGTTCGTTCAATTTGGTAATGATAAATCTAATTCCACTGTGTGCAGATTGAAGATGGGGACATAATATGCTTTCAGAAGTGTCCTCGACCTCAAAGTGAATCAGAATTCAGATATCCTGATGTTCCATCATTTTTGGAATATGTGAAGAATCGCCAGGTACAAATTTGTTGAGTTCTGCATGTGTGCCATCATTTTTCCATAGGTTCTACTGATTTAAATGCATCTGTATATGTCTTTTATGTGCTAGTAGTAGATCCTTTAAATCGGGTTATCTCTAACAAGGAAGTATGTTGAGATGGAGGCTAAGTAGTGAAAATACGTATGATTGTTTTCCTGTTGAAGTGGCAAGAGTTTTCTTTTGACCCTTGTTTCATAAATATGGAATCTAATATATCTTTGTCGGAGGAAATTTTGTGGGACATAGATAAATAAACGTTCAGATGTGTGGCTGGTTAGTGTATACTTAAAGTTTGATAGCTGACAACTTGTCCAAGTATATGCTCCTTATAAAGAGACTTGAAAATCACTCTTCATTTTGTTGACTCGTCCAATTCTATCAGCGTTGGGGCATTGAACTCTTATTGTAGCACATGGTACTTAGCTGGTTTATTTGTAGTTGCAAAGTTTGTGTGTGTTGTTTGATAGGCTTTTTAATACTGGAGAATTTAGGCTTTTTTGCCGGAAAGTGCATTGAACGGGCTTAAAATGTCTTGCAAATCAAACCAGAGAAGCTATTTTAACTGTGGTTTTCATTTTTTAAATCAGAAAGCATGAAGCTATACACCTTACTACCAACATTTTTATTTGAAAGTAGTTCTCCTCAAGTACAATTTGGACAGGAAAGGGTGGTGATTGATAAAATACTTACCATGAAGTTTTATAATATTTGTAACTGAAAGTATGTAGATTAGGGAAGGATATTTGTTGGTACATTTTAAAGCGTGTATCATATTTGTAATCTGTTTATTGTAATGTTTTTCTCGGCCTAGTGGATGCAGTGAGGCAGGTGTTAGAATTTCTCTGTGCCCCAACCTTTTTGGATTTAGTTTTTCCTCGCTTAGTACTGTTCAATTCCCTGCAGATTGTTCAGTTTCGATCTCTCGAGAGACCCAAGGAGGATGATTTCTTTCTAGAATTGTGGGTACTTCAATCTTATGACATATGTTGCACATATTTAAGTATATCATCTTCTGCTACAGTTGCTATACTTAACGGATTTCCTTTTTACATTTCAGGTCAAAGCTGCATACTTATGATGATGTAGTAGAAAGAGTGGCTGAGAAACTTGGTCTTGAAGATCCTTCAAAAATCAGGCTTACTCCTCACAACTGCTACTCTCAGCAACCTAAACCCCATCCTATTAAATATAGAGTAGCAGAGCATTTAATAGACATGCTGGTTCACTACAATCAGGTTGCTGTCTGAACTTTTTTCTATTCATCAACTCAGGAGATGTTTTATTTTTTCTATACATCAAATAACAAGTGTTAGATAAAGATGTAAGAAGTTGAGGAAAATAGGAGTGATTACAATTTCAATTGCTTATAAGTTAACATTGATTTGTTTGCTTCTGGGCAGGTATCTGATATTTTGTATTATGAGGTGCTGGATATTCCTCTGCCAGAATTACAGTGTCTAAAAACTCTGAAAGTTGCTTTCCATCCTGTAGCTAAGGATGAGGTATTCTTGAGACTGCAAATAGCTTCTCCTAGCAACATGAGCTTAAGTTTTAAAGTTCTTCATGGTTTTATCTAATGTATATTACACTTTCTTCAGGTGGTTATCCACAACATCCGACTGCCTAAACAGAGCACTGTTGGAGATGTGCTTAACGAAATTAAGACAAAGGTAAATATTTGCCCTGCTCAGTTGCCTAGAGGCAGTCTAAACAGATAGGACTAACAACTATAGAGCTTATCAACTCTTGATAATCCTACTTTGAATGTTCAAGTGGGCAGAATTGTTTTCACAATTTCAGGGTAGCTTTCATAGTTAGAAATGAGATTTACCTTGAAAAAGTTTTTTGATATTTTCTTTCCTTGTTACAGGTGGAATTGTCACATCCCAATGCAGAACTTAGACTGATTGAAGTTTTCTATCACAAGATTTACAAGGTATAAAACAATCTGAATGTGTAGTATTGGCATTATGGACTCTTTGTTGACAAATTTGTGAGGGAGGATGAACTCTATTTTATTTTCTACTTGTATAATATTTTGTAACTAGTTTTAATCCGTGCGTTGCACACGGTCAAATTTTTATTTAAAATTATTTTTAAGAATACAATTAAAAATTAAAAAATTTAAACAATGAGTATTAAACTTTTGTGAAAATAATATATGCTTTAAAATACATGTTTACAAAATATTTTAAGAAACCCGAACTTTATTTGTGTTTTGATTAACACTAAACGAAGGCCAAACAATATATGTAATGAAAGAGTAATTTATTTCAAGGTCTACGCTACTTTTGAAGGAAATGATTAATATCAAATGGGATGAAAAGGAATAGAAACTTGAGCTGCACATTTATGGAACTATCTTATAACCTCCAATTACAATTTATTAACTTCTGACTAACATAAAGAAGTAACCCACGTGGAGAAGAAAACGAAATTGGAAAGGCAAAGTTGTTGTATAATCTCATTTTAATGATTTTATAATATTAAATTAATTTACACTAATAAATTTACTATTTAAAATTTAAAAGTTGGTTTGAGACAAGTATTATGAAATTATAAGTTTTGAAAAACATTTTTTTTTAGTTTTTGTAAGTAGAGGTTTAGATAATTTAGAAGATAATTTAAGGTGGTTTGAAGAGAGAGAAGGAAGTTAAATTGATGAAGGTAGTTGAGTAAGTGTAGGAGTTTTGTTTGAAAGTTGGTTGAGATAAGGTTTCTGATTTTTTTTTTTTAATTTACTTAAAATAATGTGAGATTTAAAAATTAAAGGAGAAATTTTAGGAAAATTTATGTGATGACACGTGGATAGGCTGAGAGTAGAGTTATACTCTCAACTTTGTCTTTTATATATTATAACTTGGTCATTTGTGGGGACCTCCTCAAGTTCTTGTCATGTGCCTTGTAGCCGGGCATTCTTATTCTCTGAGGCTATGTTTGTTTCCAGTAATGTTTGATAGGATTGAACTATACTTCTCCTTACATGTACCAAAATGTAAAAAAAATCCAATCCTCATTATTATTCTTGGTAAATGTGTCTGCATTGGACCTTTTTTGGTTCGATCTTTCATGTTTTGCAACATTTGTTTCGCCTTTTGTCAATATTCTTAATTCTGATGTCCTCTTTTTTGCTAGATCTTTCCTCTAAATGAGAAAATTGAGAATATAAATGATCAGTACTGGACATTGCGAGCAGAGGAGGCAAGTTCTATTCCTTCATTTTACGTTTCATCTTTCCCAACTTCTACGAATATTAAGTTGAGGTTTATGAATGTGATCCATCGAACAAGTTGTACTGACAGTCAGCGGTTCCTTTTTTCCTTCTTTTTCTGTAGTCTACTTGTAATTATTGTTTTTAAATATTTGAAATTCTCCGTCTTTCTAAATGTTTATTGATCATTGAGAAGTACTTCACTGTAATTCCATGTGTTTCTCCTTTTCTAGATTGTTCTTTTCTTCTAATTTTCGAAGAGGCAATAAAGTAAAAGTTGCCCTTTGATTTCTAAAAGGTCTTCGTTAATTACAGCCTGAATACATGGTATGCAATGTTTCAATAAGTTGTTTTACATGATAAGTAGATTTCTTTTTGTAATTCAGATTCCAGAAGAAGAGAAGAACCCTGGTCCCCAAGATCGCCTGATACATGTTTACCACTTTACAAAAGAGACTGCACAGAACCAAATGGTAAAGATAAAGTGCTTCAGATAATAAGTTTATTGCCATGAAAACTGACGACGTCTAATTCATATTTTGATTATAGTAGTTGTTGACGAACTTAAGAGATATATTTGAATATGTGGTTTAACAGCAAGTACAAAATTTTGGGGAGCCTTTCTTCCTCATCATCCATGAAGCTGAAACTTTGGCAGAAGTTAAGATCCGCATTCAAAAGAAATTGCATGTTCCTGATGATGAGTTTTCTAAGGTATATATTGTTTCTATTTTAAACATTCTCCCAGAAAGTTGGTCAAAATAGCACATAGAGTTTTTCGCTTAAATATTTGCTGCCGTGCAGTAAATATTATTATTTGATCTCAGAGTGACTTTTTCTCTTTTGTTTTGGAAAATTTTCGTGGGCTAGCAGTGGAAATTTGCATTTTTATCACTTGGAAGGCCAGAGTATCTGCTTGAGTCAGATGTTGTATCCTCCCGTTTCCAGGTGCACCTTATTTCTTCTACC